>JAOSBN010137245.1:0-27168 GCA_027563595.1 Erythroxylum suave
ATTGAAATGTGAGTGATGAAAATTTGTTGTAAGTAATGTATTAGAGAGTATTATGATATTTCCGATAAAATGTTAGGATATTATATATGTATTCCGATTAAAAGTTGGGTTAAAAAAAAACAGGATCCAACATTTATGGTATCAGAGCAAGAAGATGAATTGATAATGATCAAGAGTTAGACTTCGGAAATGGGGTCCAACAAAGTACCTCATGTCATTTATTATGCCTCCATGACACTTAACGATGCTTAAAAGAATTATTACATGATGGAGAAAGAATTTTTGGTTGGAAAAATTTCGATCTTACTTATGGGGTACAAGGGTAATCATTTATTCAAACCATGCAACTTTGAAATATTTGGTGCTAAGAAAGGAGAAAACCAAGCTTGATTCGGTGGATCTTACTCTTATAAGAATTTGAGTTGGAACTATGCGATAAGAAGGGAGCTGAAAATTTAGTGGCCAATCATCTTATCCGAATCACTCCTACCAATACATTTGATATTCTCCAAGATGAAAGTCTCTTTGCAATTCAATAGGTAATTCCATGGTATGCTGACATAGTAAATTTTTTGGTGACTAAATCCTTACTTGGTGAATTATGTAGAGGTGAAAAGGATAAAATTAAACAAGAGGATAAATAATACATATGGGATGAACCTCATCTTTGGAAATTTTGTGATGATCAAATTATGAAAGGCAGTGTTGCAGATGATGAAATTTCTTCTATATGAAAAATTTTCCATTCATCTGTGTGTGGGGGACACTTTGGTCCCAAAAGAACAACTCGTAAAATTCTTGAATGTGGTTTATTTTGGTCCAAATTATTTTATGATACTTACATGTTTTATAAGTCTTGTGATCGTTGCCAAAGAACAGGTAGTCTAGGATGAAGAGATCAAATGCCACTTACAAATATCCTGGTATGTGAAATTTTTGATATATGGGAAATTGACTTTATGGGTCCTTTTCCTTCATCTTTTGGTAAGACATATATCACTCTAACCGTCGATTATGTGTCAAAATGGATAGAAGCGAAAGCTACTCATATAGATGATGCTAAGGTTGTAGTTAATTTTGTCAAATCTAACATTTTTGTCAGGTATGGAATACCTCGAGCTATGATTAGAAACAAAGGAACTCATTTCTACAATAAAATTGTTGGAACATTGATGAAGAAACATGGTGTCTCATATGGTATTTCAAATGCATACCACCTGTAGACTACTGGATAAGCTGAAGTCTCGAATCAAGAAATAAAATCAATTTTGAAAAAAGTGGTGAACTCGAATAGAAAACATTGGAGCTTACATTTGGATGATGCCTTATAGGAGTATCGGACTGCTTACAAAACTCCAATAGGCATGTCACCGTATAGGTTAGTTTTCGGTAAACCTTGTCATTTGCCTGTAGAAATAGAACATAGAGCCTACTGGGTTGTGAAACAGTTAAACATGGATTTGGTAGAGGTTAGTAATAATAGGAAGTCTCATTTGCAAGAGTTAGAAGAGATTCGTAATGAGGCTTATGAAAATTTATAAGGAAAAAACTAAAACTTTTCATGATAAAATGTTTTTTAAGAAGCAATTTTCAGTAGGACAAAAAGTTCTTTTTTATCATTCAAAGCTTAAGTTATTTCTAGGAAAATTAAGATCTCACTGGCTAGGACCATTTATTGTTACTAATGTATTTTCTCATAGTGCGATAGAAATTCCAAGTTGAGACATTTCCAAGGTGTTTAAGGTTAACAGACACCATCTGAAACCATGCTATGAGAACTCTCCAGTCAAGAATGTGGAAGAGATAGAGCTGGTAGGCCTAATCTATCTCTGATCAGGTAAGATGGTGAACGCATCCACCTAACAACTTAAAAGAAACGCATTTAAGGGCACCCAAAAATTTCATGTTTAATTTTATTTTTAATTTTTCAATATTTATGACTTTTTAATTTTTTTGATTTGTTTTGTTTCAGCTATCAATTTTATTTCATTCCCTTTAGTATTTTCATTTGTTAATATTTTCAATTCTAATTTTATTTAAAAAATTCCTTTCCCACCACCCACTATCATTTTACCACCCATCACATTTTTACCTTCCCCGTTTCATTTATCTCTTGCTCTTACCTTCACTCACTCAAAATTTCAAACCTCCAATATCGAATTAGTAAATGCTCACATCTTTACTACACAAAACCCAACCTTCTACCCTCTTTCCCACTATAACCCATCCATTTTCTAGTCCAAATTTTTATTTGTTTTATGCTTTCATTTTCGTGTTTTAGGACTGCAAAATCACAACGATTGGAACCATGCCACGTAAGAAGAGTGATTCATGTAGGTTAACTTCACCAATCACGTCATTTGTAAACACACAACCTCCATCAAACACTATAGCTGTAGCACCAACTCCATCAATCCATCCAATGTCTGAACCAACACTAGGCCCTTCAACGAGGAATCATACTTGGAAAGGTAAGCAAGTTGATAATAGAAGCTAATGGAATTCATGAAGTGGAGTTTTCATTTCTTTCCAGCTGTTAGAGGACAACCAAAGATTTCAACAACTAAGCCAACACAAAATCTACCCTTATAAGTATGTTCTTACCGACACTTTTGAAGCTTTACAAGTTTGTGATTCTTTTGAGCAACTGGTTGGACAAATTTGTTAGAATGTATTGGTTAAAATTGACTGCTCTACATATGTTGATTTAATAAGAGAATTTTATAGCACATTTCAATTTAATTCTCATGAAGAATTTGACTTGTTTACTGAATGAATTGTGGAATTTAGACTTATGGGTAAGGAATTTGCGTTACCTGTTACTGAATTTAACGTGGCCATGGAATTTATATTAACTGATGATGTTAAAAATGAACCATTTTTAAGTTCTTGCTATGATTATCATACTGATTTTCATGCATCTGAATTGCGTACTCAGTGGTATATCAATCCTCAACCATATTATTCCAATGCATCTAAGAGTTCATATTTAAAAAATCCTATTTTCAAAATCATACATCAACTTTTAACGTACAAATTTTCAGGGCATCAAGATTCTATAGGTATACTTTCTAAGACTTAATTTTATTTTTTTTGGAGTATTGATAGACAAATTCCAGCTAATTTGGGTGTTTGGTTTCTGACACAATTTTAATCTATGTTAAACAAAAAATTTAAACCATTAATAATAGGGTCCTACATCACTCAATTGGCTGTTAATTTGGATTTATTGGACCCTGAAAGTATTGAGATGATTGTGGCCTGTGCCATAGAAACCTTGGAAATGGAATGTTTGTGTAAGATGGGAATCATAGACATGAGTCATGGAAGGATATCCTTCACTAATCCAAGTCCAGCTGTCCCTTCCAGCCCACGTCCAACCACAAGGAGTCAAATTATCACGGATACACTAAGTAGTAGCATGCCTCCCCAACCCAATTTGGATGCCCATTTAACTCATCTTGAATGCTAGATGAACTGAATGGAGCACAATTTGATATTATATTAGGCACATCAAGGATTCCAACCTCCTAACCCACCAACCCCATGATTTTGGTGCTCAACTTATAGAGAAGCCTTCTTTTCTCTCTTCTTTTCTATTTTCACTTCTTTTATTTTAGGTCATTACATTGGGGATAATGTATGGATTAAGTGTGAGGGTGAGGTATGTTCCATATAACTAATAGTTAGGAACCATTATTGAAAATTTTTAAATGATTATTGACTTGTTTATAATTGATTAGCCAACTTTGACACTTTCTAGACTTCCATTTATAATGACTTAAGTAGTGCATATAACTTGAGTTATATTTATTTTAGGGCAATAGATGTTATTTAGTTAAGAAATACAAGTGTATATTCTTGGTCAGGGTTTGGAAATCATATGATTAAACATGGTGTATAATTATGGTGAACTGCATTAACTTGTGAGTTTTTCGGCCTAAAAGATTGAAAAATCTATATCAATATGTATTTCTTTGATGTATGATTATTTTCTAAGGTGAATTTTTCTTTAGAACTTGCTTGGAATGGATTTGAGACCACATCTATACATGCGTGCACAAAAATGATAAAGGTCATCTTTGTTTTAACTCTTTAGCTTAAAAAACTAACCCAATTCAATATCCTTTGTTAAACTTTTTGACCTGATAAACCCACAATAAACAACTAAAACCTCTCATATCTTCACCCATCCTACTTAATCACCCATCATAAATGTAAGTAGGTATTCTAACCACAATTTATGTCAAACTTATTTGGAAGATATGGAAAGAAAAGAAAAGAAAACAATGAAAGGAAATTGAAGACATTTAGATTCAAATTATGTGTTATACTGCTGTCTTTAAATATCAGCACACTGAAAAAAAAAGAAGAAAAAAAGAAAAATAATAATACAAAAGTGGAAAACGAATTATGAAGTAATCTATCTCTACGGCTATTGACTCGTTTGTAATTGAATTTGTTTCTCCATAAGTGGTTAGATGCTTTGCTAATGTTTATGATTTTTCTCCTTTTGGTTTATAAATCCTTACCTTTACCTATAGCCCAATACAACCTTGAATAAAGTCATTTTGAATTGTGCATGTTTGTATTTGAAGTAGATAAAATTTGGTGAAAAAGCAAATGTATGGTAGAATATTTACATTAGAAGAATTTGATTGAAATACTGAACCAACAAACACTTGAGTGATTTGAGCAAAATTCAATTTGTAAGAGTTTACTATAATTGTGTGCTAGTTTTTGAAATATGATTGCCTTAAATTGACTTTGTTTATATTACTTGAAAGAGTAACTTTGGGATATTCATTGGTTACAAAATTATTTGACTCTTGAAGTGTGTACTATTTACTGTCGTGAGACTTGGAATAAAAGAAGTTGATTAGTTAGCTAATTGATTGTAAATATAGTTTGTCAAGGCTAATCAAAAGATTGGTGTGGGGGAATTTGATAAGTTGTTATTTTTCTGCTAACTTTGGATATAAATCTCTTCAATGTGTTGAAATTTTTATTTAAAATTAATAAACTTATTTCTTAATTGTTCTCAAATGATTTTCAACAAATGGGAGATGAATTTGAATTAAAAAGATGCAAGGAAAGTAAAGACAATTCGAATTCCCAGCTGGTAGAAAAGTTTTTGACTAAGTATAGGCACGTGCAAAAAGAAAATTTATCTGTAGAATTTGATTTGGATATAGATTCGATACATTTAATATTTTTATTATTTAGGGAATCAAGTTGTTGTCTTTTATATGGGGAGTTGCTGCCTAATTATGTGGGAAGTGTATCTGATAAAGATAATGATAAGAGGGAAGAGAGGGAGCTTCTAGACACATCATCTTCTATGCTTTTCTGTTGCTTTTTTTCCTGGTTTTTAGGAGTTTTCTACTACTTTTTTGTTAGGTATTACTTCTATTATGAGAAGCTAAATCTTTCTTCTTGGTTGAAGGGAACTATGTTATCATCTAGTATGTGTGAGACTTTTTGAACAAAGTTTAATTCATTGATGAATATTAATTGTCTTTCATATTGCTTTTTTATGATTGAATTGATTGATCTTTAGGGTGCGTAACTAGGAATTGATTGATTTAATTTATAGCCAGATTCGTAGAATTTGACATTCAGTTTTTCTAATCCAAAGTGGCAATTAGGATTGCCATATTTATGTTAGGGATTGGAAATTATAAGAAAGATGCTTATCTAGATTAAATACATATCGTATGTGTATTGTCTTGCTCACTGGTTCTCTTGGTTCTTAAAGCTATTAGTTAATCAAACTTAAGATCATATCTAAGTTGTTGGTTAATAAGAGTGATTAGAATATATGTTTCTATTCATTTAATCCTAAGAGAGAACATTACTCAATGACTATTTGTTAATAAACTTAATTTTATATCAATGATCCATATTAGTTTGATAATGTAGGTAACCCAAAACCATGGTTCGTTTATTAATTTTCTAAATCTGATTATTTTCACTTATTTCCAATTTTTTTCAATTTTAATGTCTAAAAATCACGTTAATTCAACTACCCCCTCTCCCTCGTCACGCCAACCCCCCCCCGGAATTTGTTTTAGTTTTCAACTTATGAAACATTTACCAATATATTCCTGATAGGAACAATCTTAACTCTTCACTAACTACATATTTCATTATTAAAGTTAGCATTAATTTGGTTGCAGGCAACAACATTAACACATAGATACAGTTTCTCTAATGTTTAAAAAATATTCACTTTGTATAATTTTGGCATGGAATTGCATCAAATAAACATTAAAATTATAACTTTCTTAAATGGTGGCTTAGTGGAAGAGGTTTAAATGAAATAACCAGAAGGGTTCACCTCTAGTAATGGTGAGCATTTGGTTTGCAAGCTTAAAAAATCCATTTATGGATTGAAACAAACATCCTACTAGTGGTATTTGAAATTCTATGATGTTATCTCATCATTTGGTTTTGAAGAAAATATCATGGATCAATGTATATACCAAAACGTTAGTAGGGGTAAATTTTGTTTTCTTGTATTATATATGTGGATGACATATTACTTGCAACCAATGACTGAGGTTTGTTACATATCTCACATAAAGTGAAACAATTTCTCTCTAAGAATTTTGAAATGAAACATATGGTGATGTAAAGATCTATCAAGATAGATTCCTTGGCATTTTCGGTTTGTCTCAAGAAACCTATATTAACAAAGTTTTATAAAGATTTCGGATGAAAGATTGTTCACTAAGTGTAGCCTCATTGTGAAAGGCGATAAGTTCAATTTAGAACAATGCCTAAAAAATAATTTTGAAAGGGAACAAATAAAAAATATTCTGCATGCTTCTACAATCAAAAGCTTGATTTATGCTCAAGTTTGTACAAGACATGACATTGCATTTGCTATTGAAATGTTAGGCAGATATTAGAGTGACCCATGATTAAATCACTAGAGAGCTGCAAAGACAGTATTGAGATGCCTTCAAGGGACCAAATATTATATGCTTATGCACAAATGAGCTGACAATTTAAAGGTAATAGGGTACTCAAATTTAGGTTTTGCTAATTGTGTTGATCAAAATCAACATTAGGTTATATCTTCCTGTTTGCCCATGGAGCCAATCTTAGAGGAGTACCAAGCAGTCTTTGATTGCTATTTCCACTTTGGACGATGAGTTTGTTTCTTGTTTTGAGTCTACATCACATGGTGCATCACTAAAGAGTTTCATATATGGGCTTAGACTCACGGATTCCATTTATAGGCCATTGAGAATATACTGTGACAATTCAGCCATAATTTTTTTGGCTAAAAACTACAAGAGTAGTAATTGGAGTAAACATATCGATATTAAGTTTTTATCTACAAGGGATTGTGTTAAGGAAAAGAAGTTGGTCATTGAACATGTTAGCATTGAATTGATGATAACTGATCCTTTACCACAAAGCATGCCACCAATGAAGTTCAAGGATTATGCTGTTAGAATAAGATTGAGTTCCATTATATAGTTTTCGTTGCATGGACAATATTATTTTCTTAAAAATCTTATAATATTTTCTCATTTTATATTGCACATTATTGATTTTTTGGAAAATTGATTATTTTGGATGTGGAATAAACATAGGGTTTATTTATTAAGTAATACTACTACATTCAGGTTGATACAAAATATAGTATATCGTAATACATGAAAGATACATGCATGATGACCTATCGTCATGATTCATATATTATATTTGGATCGGATTAAGATTTGATACCAAGTTAAACATAAAGACCAAGTGGAAGAATGTGAGGATTATTCATATTTTGGTTTAATGCCTATAAATGGTCCAACGTTTTGTTGTTAATGGATATCAATGTCTCATTTTTGTGGTAACTGTCAATGTGCTTAATCGGAGCACATTGATATATGTTTTTCCTTACAAACTTTTGGGGCCCTTAAGCTCCTTTACCTTTCTGAAAATACACAATCAATTTTGGAACTGATACCTTAGAAGAATTCCAAAAATGTAGACTCTCTAAGCAAAAACATCAATAGCTGGAGGTACTTCATTTTCTTCCGTATTTAGTTTATATGTTATTCAAACATATATTACTGTTAAATATATGATGAATTGGCTTATAAAATACATCAATTATTATACTTGTTATTTAACCAAATTAAGAATTTAAAAAATTTTACAATTGTTTTCGAAAAATAGATTTCATGACTATCAATCGATTGATGATCTTATTAATCAATCATTTAAATCTTTTTTAAAAATAATGCTTTAGTTTCTTTTGCCTAATAACTTCCTTTGGTTGATCAAATGTCGACTAATCCCTCAACAAATAGATCCATTCCTTGATTGATTGATCGATTATAGACTAAAGCTCGACATCTTCACTTCGGAAGTGCCTAAAACCATCCTAGCTTTACTTTGCTCATGTCCAAGCCCTTAAATTTCGATTAACTTGTTAATAAGAGAAAAAACTAAATAAATGAACAAGAATTAATTATACAAAATAAGCGATCTTAAACAAAAGATATTACAGTGGTAATGTTATCGCCTGCAACCAAATTGATACCAACTCCAATAATAATATATGTAGTTAGTGAAGAGCTAAGTTCGTTCCCACGAGGAATCTATTGGTAAGTGTTTCATAAGTTAAAACTAAAACAAGTTGGGGTTTTAAATAACATAATTCTAAGGAATTAAAATTGACAAAAATTAGAAATAAATAGAAACAATCAAATTTGGAAAATTAGTGAACAAGCCTTGGTTTCAAGTCACCTATGTTATCAAACTAGTATAGATCATCGATACAAATTTAAATTAAATCCATTAATAAATACTCATTGAATGGTGTTCTATCTTAGGATTAAATGAATAGAAACATGTATTCTATTCACTCTTATTAACCAATAAGTTAGATACGATCTTAAGTTTAATTAATTAATAACTTTAAGAACTAAGAGAATCAATGAGCAAGACAATACACATAAGGTATGTATTTAATCTATATAAATATCTTTCTTAGAATTTCCAATCCCTAACGTAAAAGACGGTAATCCTAATTTCCAATTTTGATTAGCAAAACTAAACGTCAAATCCTACTAATCTGGCTATAAATTAAATAAATCAATTTCTAATTGCACACCCTAGAGATCAATCAATTAAATCATGAAATGTAATGCAAAAGACATTTAATATTAGTAAATGAAATAAAATTTATTCAGAAAATCTCACACATAAGAGATGATAGCATTGGTTTCCTTCAACCAAGAAGAAGGATTTAGCTACTCATGGTAATGATGAAACTTGATAGAAGAATAGTAGAACGTCTAGTCTCCATATCTGCCCTTTTTTCCCAGAAAAACAAAAAAAGCTCTCTAAAAGAAAATAAGAACATGAATAATTAATTGTTAGGGGGTCGTCCTCCCTTTCTAAATTTGTTTGATCAGATACACTCCCTATGAAATCAAGTAGCAGATCCCCACATAAGGAAAATAACTTAATTCCTAAAATAATTAGAATCCTAAGTCTATCGAATCTCCTTTCAAATCAAACTTTGGTGATAAACTTTTCCTTTGGATGTGCCCACATTTAGTTAAAAACTTTTTTGCCAACTGGAAATTCGAATTGCCTTTGCTTTTCTTACATCTTTTTTATTCAAATTCAACTCCTATATTTTCAAAATCACCTGATAACAATTAAGAAACAAGTCCACTAATTTTAAATAAAAATTTCAACACATTAAAGAGATTTATATCTAAAGTTAGTCCAAAAAAATAACTTATCAAATTCTCTCACACCAATCTTTTACTCGTCCTTGGCAAACTTCATTTGAAATCAATTGGCGAGTTAGTCAACTTTCTTTATTCTAAGTCTCACAATAGTAAATAGTGCACACTTCAAAAGTTAAACATTTTTTTAATCAATTATACTCCAGAGTTAATCGTTTAAGTAAATATAAAATATTCAATTTAAGACAATCATATTTCAAAAACTAGCACATAATTATAGCAAACTCTTATATATCAGATTTTGCACAAATCACAAAGTGCTTATTGGTTAAGTATTTCACTCAAATTCTTCTAATGCAAATATTCTACCATATACTTACTTTTTCACCGGCTTTCCACCATTTGAAATACAAACATGCACAAATCAAAAGGGCTTTATTTAAGGTTGTACTGGACTATAGGTAAAGGTAAGGATTGATAAACGGAAAGGGAAAAAAATCATAAACATTAGCAAAGCATCTAATCACTTGTGGAGACACAAATTCAATCACAAAGGAGTCAACAAAGTCATTTCGTATTTAGATAGATTACACTTTTTTTTCATTGCTTTTTTTTTAATAATGAATATACTGATTTTTAAGATTAGGATACAATAGTATAACATATAATTCAAGTCTTAATCTCGTCAATTTCCTTTAATCTTTTTCCTTTCCTTGCTTTCCATATTTCTCCACAATAAGTTTTGGCATAAATTATAGTTAGAATGCCTACTTACAATAAATATCAGTTATACGGAACACATGCCACCCCCACAACTAATCCATACATTGTCCCCAATGTAATCATATAAAGTAAAATAAGCTAAAATAGAAAAGTGAACAGGAAAGAAAGCTTTTCTATAAGTTGATTGCCTAAGTCATGGGGTAGGGAGGTAAGGAGGTTGAAATCCTCAGTGTGCTCAATATGCTGTAAAATTTTGCTCCACTCGGTGCATCTGGCATTCAAGTCGAGCCAAAAGAGCATCCAAGTTGGCCTGAGGAGGTTAGCTACTACTCGGTGTAGGTGGGAGAACCTGGCTTTTTATGGTTAGACGTGGTTAGAAGTGACAACTGGACCCAAATAAGTAAAGGATAACCACCCATTACTCATTTCAATGATGCCTATCCTGCCCAAACATTCCAATTCCAAAGGTTCTATGGCACAAGCCACAAACATGTCAGTATTTTCTGGATCCAATAATTTCAAATTAATGGCCAATTGAGTAATATATAACCTTAATATTGTTGGTTTGGATTTCTTGTTTAACGTAGATTGAAATTTAGTCAGAAACCAAAAACCCAAATTAACAAGAATTTGTTTGTCCATACACCAAAAAAAATATAATTCAAACTTAGAAAGTGTACCAGTGAAATCTTGTCACTCCGAAAAATTGTACGCTAAGAGTCGATGTATGATATTGAAAACATGATTTTTTCAATATGAACTTTTAGATGCACTAGCATTATATGGTTAAGGATCAATACACCATTAAGTCCATTGTTTAGAAGCATTAAAACCAGTATGATAATCACAATTGGAATTTGCAAATGGTTCATTCTTAATGGCATTGACTGATACCCATGGCAACATTAGATTCGACAATAAATAATGCAAATTCCTAGCCCATAAGTCTAAATTCAACAATTCCCTTAGTAAACATGTCAAATTCTTCGTAGGAATTAAATTAAAAGGTGTTATAAAATTTTCGTTTCAAACTCAACATAAGTAGGATAGCTAACTTTAACAAATGCATTCCAATAAATTTACCCAACTAATTGCCCAAAGGAATTATGAATTTTTAAAGTATCAAGAGTATTAGTTACAAAATACTTACATGGGTAAATTTTACATTGGCTCAATTATTGAAATCTTTTATTGTCCTCTAACAATGGAAAATAAGTAAAATCCCCACTTTGTGAGTTCCATTGGTTTCTCCTTTTGATATGTTTACCTTTCCAGGTTTGATTTCAAGTTATAAGACTATAGGTGATAATATGAGGAATGGAGGGACTCGACGTCATAGCTGTGGTACCAGATGGAGATTGTGTGTTATCCAATGTAGGGATGGGTGAAGTTGATCGGCATGAGTCATTCTTCTTGTGTGGCATAGTCCCAAGCTTTGGAATTTTACTGAACTAAAATCACTAAAATAAAAGCCCAAAGCCAACGAAAATTTGCACTAGTGGGTGACATCGGTTACGATGGTAAGGAGGGTAAAATTTTTGGGGGATGTCATTGGAATGGTATGGGTGTTGATTAAATTTGCAGTAGGTGGGTGAACTTGTAGGGGGTGAATGAACTTGTAGTGGGTGAATGAATGTGTAAGGATGAAATTGTAGTAGGTGCATGAGATAAACTTTTTTAAGTCAATAATTAAACTAGAATTGAAAATATTGACATGTGAAAATCCTAAAATGAATGGAATAAAATTGACAGCGATAAAAACAATTAAAAATTTTAAAAAGAAGAAATACTAGAAAATATAAATAAAATTGAACATGAAATTTTTGGGTTGCCCCCAAATGCACTTCTTTTAAGTCGTTAGCTAGACTTGTTCATCGACTTACCAGATCAGGGATATATTGGGGTTTCTAACTCTATTTCTTCCACATTCTTGACTAAAGAATTCTCACATTATGGTTTCAAATGGCACCATTAATCTTAAACACCTTGGAACTGTCTAAACTTTGAATTTCTACCTTTGCATGAGAAAATACATTAGTAACAATAAATGATTTGGGCTAACGAGATTGTAATTTTAATGGAAATAACTTAAGCTTTGAATGATAAAGAAGAACATTTTGTCCTACTAAAAATTGCTTCCTTAAAATCATTTTATCATGAAAAGTTTTAGTTTCATCCTTAAAAATTTTTGGATTTTCATAAGCCCCGTTACAGATCTCTTCTAACTCTTATAATTACAACTTCCTATTGTTACCAACCTCTACCAAATCCATGTTTAACTGCTTAACAACCCAATAAGTTCTATATCCTATTTCCATAGGCAAATGACAAGGTTTATTGAAAACTAACCTGACTGGTGACATGCCTATTGGAGTTTTGTAAGCAGTCTGATATGCCCACAAGGCATCATCCCAATGAACTCTAATCTTTTATGTTTGAATTCACCACTTTTTCCAAAATTGGTTTAATTTCCTGGTTGGAGAATTCAGGTTGCCCACTCATCTGTAGATGATATGCAGTCAAAATATATTTCTTTATCAATGTTCCAACAATTTTATTGCAGAAATAAATTCTCTTATCGCTAATCATAGCTCGAGGTATTCCATACCTGATAAATATGTTAGATTTGACAAAATCGACTACAACCTTAGCAACATCTATATGAGTAGCTTTTACTTCTATCCACTTTGAAACATAATCCACATCTAAATTATATAAGTCTTACCAAAAGATGAAGGGAAAGGACCCATAATATCAATTCCCCATATCAAAATTTTTATATACTAGGATATTTATAAGTGGCATTTGATCTCTTCAACCCAGACTACCTGTTCTTTGGCAACGATCACAAGACTTACAAAACATGTAAGTATCATAAAATAATTTGGGAAAAAATAAACCACATTTAAGAATTTTACGAGCTGTTCTTTTGGGACCAAAATGTCCCCCATACACAGATGAATGGAAAAAATTTAATGTGGAAGAAATTTCATCATCTGCAACACAAATTTTAATAATTTGATTAGCACAAAATTTCCAAAGATGAGGTTCATCCCATATGTATGATTTAGCCTCTTGTTTAATTTTATCCTTTTCACCTCTACATAAATCACCAGGTAAGGATTTAGTCACCTAAAAATTTACTATGTTAGCATACCATGGAATTACCTATTGAATTGCAAAGAGACTTTCATCTGGAAATTCATCTTAGAGAACATCAAATGTATTGGTTAGAGTGATTCAGCTAAGATGATTGACCACCAAAATTTCAACTCCCTTCTTATTGTGTATTTCCAACTCAAATTCTTGTAGGAATAAGATCCACCAAATTAACCTTGGTTTTGTTTCTTTCTTAGTCACCAAATATTTCAAAGCTGTATGGTTTGAATAAATGATCACTCGTGTACCCCATAAGTAAGACCAAAATTTTTCCAACCCAAAAACTACAGCCAAGAATTTTTTTCTCTATCATAGAATTATTCTTTTGAGCATCATTAAGTGTCATGGAGGCATAGAAAATGACATGAGGTACTTTGTCCATTTTTTGACTCAAAATTACTTCAACAGCATAATCTGATGATTCACACATTAATTCAAAGGGAATGCTCCACTTCGGTGGTTGAATTACTAGGGTTGTAGTGAGTCGTTCCTTTAGTTCATGAAATGCAATTTTGCATGGCTCATCAAAATCAAATTTCACATCTTTTTGGAGTAGTCTACATATGGGTTGAGCAATCTTCGAAAAATCTTTAACAAATTGTCGATAAAATCCTGCATGACCATGAAAAGAGCAAACTTCTTGCACAATTATAAGGTAAGGTAAATATTTTATAACATCTATCTTAGCCTTATCAACCTCAATTCCCTTAGAAGAGACTATATGACTTCAAATATGCCTTGATCAACCAAAAAATGACATTTTTCATAATTTAAAACCAAATTAGTTATTGAATGGACATATAAAAGTTATTTTCTCCCGATCCTTTGATGTAACCAAAATATGATGATAACCTGAATAACCATCTAGACAATAATAGTGAGATTTAGCTGCAAGTCTTTCGAGCATTTGATCAATAAATGGAAGCGAAAAATGATCTTTTCTAGTAATCAAATTTAGCTTTCTATAATTTATGCAAACTCTGTAACCATTTTGAACACGAGTGGGTATCAACTCACCATCACTATTTTCTATTGCAGTTACCCCGGTTTTCTTTAGAACTACCTGGACTAGACTTACCCAATTGCTATCCAAAATGGGATAGATAATCCCAGCATCAAGAAGTTTCAAGATTTCCTTTTTCACCACTTCTGTCATGGGTGGATTTAAATGATGTTAGGATTGCCTTACCTCTTTGGCTTCATCTTCAATGAAAATTAGGTGCATACAAATGGTGGGTTTAATGTCTTTTAAATTAGCTACTGTAAGCCCAATGGCTTGTTTGTGTTGTCTTAGCACCTAAATCAATTATTCTTCCTGTAAAAGAGTGAGTTTATTTAAGATAATAATAGGTAAAGTACTTTGCTCACCTAAAATATGTATTTTAGATGCTTAGGAAAATTTTTCAGCTCCAATATAAGTAGTTGAATCAACAAAAGCAATAATTTTGAATTGTTTCAGGGCAACTCCATATAAGGTAATTACTTCACCATTTTCTTGGTTTTCTCCAATTAGTAAAACATGGCCTCTAGTTCATTACTGGGCACCAACATCTCTGTAAGCAATTGTGACTTCAACACATCCAATTTTAAGAATTGTCTCAAGTTCATCTCTTCAATTTAAGGAAGAATTTTTCTGCACCCAAGTGTCAATAAAATCCACAAAAACAATAGGATGTTCATCATTAAAAAATTTCATGGCATTGTATATATTGAATTTAATTAATTCACCATCAAACTCCATAGTCAACAATCCATCATAAACATCAATTTTTGTTCTAGTGGTTTTCAAGAATGGTCTTCTAAATAAAATTTGAGTTGAAGAGGATAAATCCTCACAACCTATCTGCAAAGTGTAAAAATTAGCTAGAAAAAGCATTTCGCCTACTTGAACTAAAATATCCTCTAACACTTCCTTTGGATAAGCATTCGAACGATCCACTAATTGAATCACTACATTAGTCTCTTTGAGGGTCCCACATTTAAGGACTTGTAAACATCATAAGGCATGACATTTATTGATGCACCTAAATCTAACATAGCATTTTTAATTCTTAAATCACCAATTTTATAAGGGATAGTGAAGATACCTCGGTCCTGATATTTAGGTAGTAGCTTTTTCTTCTGAAGTATTACAGACACGTTCTCTCCCAATTATACTTTCTCGTCATTTTTCAATTTTTGTTTCGAAGCTTAAAGCTCCTTTAGAAATTTAGCATAATGAGGAATTTGCTTAATGGCATCAAGCAAAGGAATATTTACTTGGACTTTTTTGAAAGTCTCAAACATCTCTTTCTCTTGCTCCTCTTTCTTTGCTTTGGCAAATCGACTAGGGAAAGGGGGCGACACAACAAATTTTTGCAAAACTGAATTTGTTTTTGCTCCTTTTTCCTTTTTTAGCTGGTTGGGTACTTCTTTTCTTGCTTCTTCTTTGATTTCCCTATTGGAGATTTTTGGAGAAGGTTCCTCCAATTCTTTCAGCTTTTCCATTTTGCTTAGGATTGATTTCTATTTGAGTAGGAAATTTTTCAGAATTTTGTGCCTCTAATTGATTAATGGTTGTTGCCATTTGGCTCAATTGATTTTCAAGATTTTGAATACTAACTTGAGTATCTTGCTAAAATGTGATGGCGTTAGTGGCCAAAGATTTAACTATATCTTCTAAAGAGGACTTACCTTATAAATTGGGTGTCATTTGTTGATATTGTCTAGGAACATAGGTTGCCTATATTGTTGGAATTTTGAAGTAGCTTGTTTTCCTTGAGAGTTCCTATAATGTAGATTTGGATGATCACGCCAACCTGGATTATAGGTGTTTGTGAATGGATCATATTTCTTTTGAGTTTGCGTAGCAAATCCTCCCATGACATTAACTTGTTCTACACTTTCCTCTGGCAAAATCAGGCATGCATCAATAGAGTGTCC
Organism: Erythroxylum suave; assembly: GCA_027563595.1. NCBI lineage: Eukaryota > Viridiplantae > Streptophyta > Magnoliopsida > Malpighiales > Erythroxylaceae > Erythroxylum > Erythroxylum suave. The sequence continues at coordinate 16,518 of JAOSBN010137245.1, forward strand.
TAACATTAAACATATTCCACATGCCTTTGCTTCCTCTTTCTTTGTAATTGCAAGTTGCCACACCAAAGATGTAAGATCATCTAATCTCTTCTCCAATGCTGACATGTTCACTTGTTTTGAACTATGGCCAGATCGTATCCCAAATTGTTGTGCATTCGAAGCCATGTTTACTATCAAATCTCTTACGGCTGCCAATGTTTTGTTAACCAAAGCTCTACCACTTTCAGTATCAATCATACTCCTGTCTATCAGCAAAAGACCTTTATAAAAGTATTGAATCAACAGTTGATCATTTATTTGGTGATGGGGGCAGCTCGCATAAAGCTTCTTGAATCTTTCCCAATATTTATATAATGTCTCACCCATGTGTTGTCAGATACCACAAATTTCTTTTCTAATATTGGCTGCTCTTGATGTTGAAAATATTTTTCAAATAATAGTCTATTCATTTCAGCCCATATCTCACATTTTCACCAGTGAAGTAATATAACCAATCTTGAGCATCATCTTTAAGAGAAAATGGGAAGGTCCTTAATTTGATTTGCTCCTCAGTCATATTCATAGGCTTCATGCCCATAGAAACCACATCAAATTCCTTCAAAGTCTTGGAAGGATCCTCTCTTGGTAAACCTAAAAAATTTGGCAATAAGGGAATCAACCCCGACTTCAATTCAAAGGTATTGTGGTCCCCCAAATTCAAAAAATTGATGCAATGAGGCTATTGAGCGTTCGTGGGGGTAGCTAATTCACAAAGGGTATGATTTGCAGCCATCTTCTCTTTCTTCTGCGGTTGTTGTCTATATTTTGTTTGCTTCTGTAACTTCTTGGCTATCTTTTCTATCTTTGAATCGAATAGCAAATGTGTTTTATCTACTCGTGTAACGTACATATACCGTTAACTCTATGTATGGTTGATGTCCCCTTAGTAGGGATAGAAGACAAAACAAAAAAATCCTATCCCTCCCCATGTTTGGTTGCTGTCCCGAAACTTTTGTCCTCCGCCTCAGATGACAGGGACAAAAATTTTTGTTCCTCTGAAAAAGGAAGGACAGAAATTTTTGTCCCTGTCTCCAAATGTGTTGTGAGCACATTGCATTGGACAAAAGTCATTCCTTCGCAATTTGTGTAAAGAGCACTGGACACAACCTTTTGTTATTAATATTAATATTAATATTATTATAAATTTTGTATTTATTATTATTGTTATTGTTGTTGTTGTTATTATTATTATTATTATTATTATTATCATTATTATAAGTTTTGTATTGATTATTTATTATTATTATTATTATTATTTATTATTATTATTATAAATTTTATACTTATTATTATTATTTTATTTTTATCTATTTTTTCTATCACTACCAAACACCTCACTGTCTCCAATTTTTGTTCTGTTCCGTCTCTGCATATAGGAGACAACAACCATACGCAGGGTAAGAGTTCTTGAGCAACAATGCCAAAAGTTAGTAATGCTATCTCCTGTAACCAAATTAATACCAATTCTAATAATAATATATGTAGTTAGGGAAGAGTTGAGATCGTTCCCATGAGGAATCTATTGGTAAGTATTTCACGAGTTAAAACTAAAACAAACTAGGGGGTTAAATAATGTGATTTCAAGGAATTAAAATTGATGAAAATTAAAAATAAATAGAAATAATCAAATTTGGAAAATTAATGAACAAACTTTAGTTTCGGGTCACCTACGTTATCAAACTAGTATGGATCATTGATACAAATTTAAATTAAATCCATTAACAAATACTCATTGAATGGTGTTCTCTCTTATGATTAAATGAATTGAAATATGTATTCTAATCACTCTTACTAATCAACAACCTAGATATGATCTTATGCTTAATTAATTAATAGCTTTAAGAACTAAGAGAATCAATGAGCAAGACAATATACATACGATATGTATTTAATCTAGATAAATATCTTTCCTAGAATTTCCAATCTCTAACGTAAAAAAATGTTAATCCTATTTGCCAATTTTGATTAGCAAAACTGAACATCAAATCCTATAATTTGGTTATAAATTAAATCAATCAATTCATAGTTGTGCACCCTAGAGATTAATCAATTCAATCATGAAAAGTAATGCGAAAGACACTTAATATTATCCAATGAAATAAACTTTATTCAGAAAATCTCATACATACTAGATAATAATGTTAGCTTCCTTCAATCAAGAAGAAGGATTTAGCTACTCATAACAATGATGAAACTTGACAGAAGAATAGCAAAATGTCTGGTCTCCATATCTACTTTTTCTATATAAAAAAACAAAAAGAACTCTCTAAAAGAAAACAAGAACATGAATGATGAATTGTCAGGGGGATTCTCCTCCCTTTTTAAAGTTATTTGATTAGATACACTCTCCTATGAAATTAGGTAGCAGATCCATACATAACGAAAACAACTTAATTCTCAAAATAATTAGAATCCTAAGTCTATTGAATCTCCTTTCAAATCATACTTTGGTGATAAAATTTTCCCTTGCATGTGCCCATATTTATTCAAAAACTTTCTTCCTATTGGAAATTCGAATTGCCTTTGCTTTTCTTACATCTTTTTAATTCAAAATCAACTCCCATGTGTTCAAAATCACCTGATAACAATTAAAAAACAAGTCCATTAATTTTAAATAAAAATTTCAACTCATTAAAGAAATTTATATCCAAAGTTAACCCAAAAATAATAACTTATCAAAGCCCTTAAATTTTGTTTAACTTATTTACAAGGAAAAAAAACTCAACAAATGAACAAGAATTAATTACACAAAATAAGCAATCTTAAACAAAAGATATTATAGATTATCACAATTTTGTATAAGAAGAAAAAATTTGTATTATTTCTCACGTTATATAATAGTATTTTCAATATAGGAAATTAAGAATTAAAATCAAATATTTTTTTTATTGACATCCTTATAAATAAAGAACTATAAATGAGGAAAAGAGCTTGATGTTTGCTCCTTATGGACCTTACTAACTATTAGCAAGGTGATTGATGATTATCGATGACCATATCCCAAAAAAATGATGAAAACAAAAGCAAGGACTTTGTTGATACCTTGTTGAGCTTCGTTGGATCCCATGAACCCGGTCATCGTATTGGTTGGGACAACATTAAAGCTATAACATGTTGGTGAGGTGATTTGGTCTAGCTCTCTTGAATTGATTTGATAACAATTAGTTGAATTGTGACATATATAGAAGATAATTTTAAATTGAGCAAAATATTAATTGTGTATGTAATATTGTGCTCTTAAGTCTTAAGTATGTTATCGCAACTTTTGTTTTGAAAAATAAATAAAGTATTAGATTTACTATATCTCAGCTATTACAATATATACAAAAGATTAGATAGATTACTTATTGTACTTATCTATCTCAATGTTAGCAGAAGGTACAAACACCAAAAAGGAGTTCTAACTATTTAGCACATGGAGGTTAAGCGTCCAACTTTAAAAGATTCCAACTAACTCTTGTACTTGGGGTTAACATTTGATCAACTCTCCTTGCCACTAATGTAGCGCGAATTGTAAAATACATTCTTCTATAGTCATACAATTCTCCAGGATCTTAAACTTATAGAGTTCTCACAAAATCAATTATCGTACCTTGATCCATGACGTTCGTTGATGTTGAATCTCTTCCATGTTTCTATTCTTTTATCCTCTCATTGTCACTTCTATTTGTTTTCTTTATTTGATGGTAATGTCGCAGAAGTAACGTAATGGATAAGAACAGAACCAAAAGAGGTAATAGTTATAAGTAGTTATAAATTAGAAAACTACCCCTTAACCGCCACACCCATCATGTCGGTATTCCTAATTATATAAGACATAATAATCTAACATTCTCCCACTTGGCTCATATAACATTGTCATATACATCAGTCATTTAAATTTCATGCGCATTATATACATTAGTCATCATAATCAAGCATTAGAACTAAACAAGAGTCATGGCGATTGTATGTGATTTAAACAACATATTCTCTTCCATGTACTACAAGGTTAGTCTTCTCCATGAAATGATCCATAAATGGGAAATACAATAATGAGCTCAGAATGTTAATTACAGTAAAAACATAAACATCATCATAATATGCATTAATGCCTACTCAGCAATAATGCCCACACTTTCAACATGCCCCATAAATATTTTGGGTGGTAATCCCTTAGTCAAAGGGTCAGCAATCATAAGACTAGTGCTAATGTGCTCAATTGACACTCTTCGTTTTTGAACCTCTTCTTTAACGGCAAAGTATTTCAATTCCATATGTTTAGTACCTTTGGAATACTTGTCATTTTTAGAAAAGAAAACTGTTGCGAAATTATCACAATAAATTTTCAGCGGCCCGGTAATACTATCGACTATTCCAAGTCCTAAAATAAAGTTTCGCAACCACTTAGTATGAACCATGGCCTCAAAACATGCCACAAATTCAGCTTCCATGGTGGATGCAGCAATTATTGACTGCTTCGCACTCTTCCATCATATTGCTCCTAGAGCTAAAAGATATACATAGCCAAATGTAGATTTTCTAGTATCCACACAGCCAACAAAATCTGAATCTGAATATCCAATTACTTCAAGATAATCGGACCTCCTATAAGTAAGCATGTGATCTTTTGTCCCTTACAAATATCTTAAGACTTTCTTTGCAGCTTTCCAATGATCCAATCCGGGGTTACTTTGGTATCTACCAAGCATACCAACTGCAAAGCTAATGTCTGACCGTGTACATGTTTGAGCATACATCAAACTCCCAACAATAGATACATAAGGAATTCCTTTCATATGTTTTTGTTCCACATCATTCTTTGGACATTGCATGAGACCAAATTTGTCTCCTTTTTGAATTGGAACTGGAGACGATGAACATTTATCCATTTTGAATCTCTCTAAAACTTTATTAATATATGCTTTCTAAGACAAACCTAATAGTCCTTATGATCTATTCTGAAATATTTCTATTCCAATCACATAGGTTGCCTGTCCCATATCTTTCATTTCAAAGTTATTAGAGAGAAACTGCTTAGTCTCACTTAATAGACCAAGACTATTAGTTGTGAGCAAGATGTCATCAACATACAGAATCAAAAAGATAAACTTACTTCCACTAACCTTCAGATATATACATCGATCAACAATGTTTTCTTTAAAACCAAAGGAAACAACAGTATCATTAAACTTAAGATAAGCTTGCTTTAGTCCATATATAGATTTTTTTAGTTTACACACCATATGTTCTTTCCCTTCAACTGAAAAACCCATTGGTTGATCCATATATACATTTTCCTCTAAATTCCCATTTAGAAAAGCAGTTTTCACATCCATCTGATGTAGCTCTAAATCATAATGAGTCACTAGTGCCATGACAATTTTGAGAGAATCTTTCTTCGAAATCGGTGAGAACGTTTCCTTATAGTCAATGCCATCTTTTTGAGTAAAACCCTTAACAACAAGTCTAGCCTTGTAACGTTCAAGGTTGCTAAGAGAGTCACACTTTGTCTTAAAGACCCACTTACATCCAACTCTCTTGCATCCTTCAGGTAATTCTATAAGGTCCCAAACACCATTATGTTCCATGGATTTAAGCTCATCTTTCGTTGCATCTAACCATTTATTAGCATTAGCACTATTAATGGCTTGTGAAAATGAAACTGGATCATCATTAATTCCTAAGTCATCTTCTAACTCTTGTAGATAGATCACGTAATCATCTGGAATAGCAGATCTCCTTTCTCTTTGGGATCTTCTTAATGCTATTTCCTGTGGTTCGTCTATTCTAGGTTCATGTTGAATGTCAGGAGTATTTATTTGTTGCTCTTTATGATTGTTATGTGGTGCAACAATTTGAGGAACAATAATGTGAGTATTGGGAATACAAGTCAAAGGGACTTGTATTCTAACTTCCTTAATTTCCACATTTCGTGAAACATCACTCCCACTTGTTTCACCATTCTCAATAAACCTAGCATTTCCAGTTTCAACAATTCTTGTGCTATAGTTAGGACAATAAAATCTATACCCTTTAGATTTTTCTGGATAACCAATGAAATATCCACTGATTGTTCTTGCATCGAGTTTCTTTTCTTGTGGATTATAAATCCTTATTTCTGCCTAGCAACCCCAGACATGTAGGTGCCTTAAACTAGGTTTCCTACCAGTCCACAGTTCAAAAAGTGTCTTTGGAACTGCCTTACTAGGAACTTTATTTAACAAATACATGGCAGTTTTTAAGGCATACATCCATAATGATAAGGGTAAAGATGCATTACTTAACATACTTCTAACCATGTCCATTAAGGTTCGATTACGTCTTTCTAATACACCATTTTGTTGTGGCGTACCTGGCATTGTGTATTGAGCACATATGCCATGTTTTTCTAGGAATTTAGCAAATGGACCAGGGTGTTGTCCACTTTCATCATATTTTCCGTAATACTCACCACCTCTATCAGACCTAACGATTTTCACTTTTCTATCTAGTTACCTTTCAACTTCAGTTATATAAATTTCTTAGTCATTCACAGCTTGTGATTTCTCATACAGTAAATAGACATATTCGTAACGTGAATAATCATCAATAAAGATGATAAAGTATTTTTCTTTACCTAAAGAATTAATATTAAAAGGTCCACAGATATCGGTGTGTACAATTTCAAGAAGCTGAGTGCTTCTCGTGGAACCTTTCTTTGTGTGTTTTGTTTGCTTTCCCTTAATACAATCCACACAATATTGAGATCAGTAAAATCCAAATCTGGAAGAATTCCATTCGTTACTAATCTATCCAGTCTTTCTTTGGAAATATGACCTAAACGCTTATGCCACAAGTAAGCAAAACATTCATTCATGAAACTACGTTTAGTTCCAACTTTATGATGCAAGGTCATAAGAGTTTCAGCATATAAATTATCAACATTCAATTTATATATACCATCACAAAATATACCAGATCCAATAATTCTAGTATGCTTAAACAAACTTAAACATCTATTACCAAACTTAAAAGAGTATCCGGTAACATCAAGTTTAGATAAAGAAATCAAATTCCTAGAAATACTAGGTACATAAAGAGTTTCAAATAAATCTAAATGATGTCCAGTATTCAGGATTAAACGGTAAGTCCCAACTGCTTCCACTGGAACCTTCACTCTATTCCCCATAAAGACAAACTTCTCATTTAGGTTTGTGGTTTGGATCGTAAGGAATCCCTGCATAGTATTAGAAACATGAGTTGTACATCCAGAATCAATCCACCAAGTGTTACATAGAACTTTAGTTAAATTTGATTCAAAACATACATAAGCCTTAAGCTTACCTTTCTTTTCGAAACAAGCCTTACGTTGTGGACAGTCCTTCTGGAAGTGTCCATATTTTCCACAGAAATGACATTTGTTATTGTTTGTCTTCTTCTGGATCTTAACAGAGGACTCATTAGTCTTCAATGGTCCTTTCCCCTTTTCATGTTTCTTATGTACTTTCTTACTAACTCCTTGATATTTCACAAAATGGATGGAATGATTTCCTTGATTTTTAAGTCTTGTTTCCTCCTGAGCCAACATACTGTGCAATTCATGCACATTCCATTTGTCTTTCATGGTGTTATAGCTCATTTGGAACGGACCATACTCAGATGGTAAAGAGTTCAAAATAAACTGTACAAGGAAATTCTCATCCACTTCCATTCCCAAAGACTTAAGTCTTGCTGTAGTATTTGTGACATGTTCATGCTTAGTACGAGAAACATCAAATTTCGTGGTGGTGAAAGTACCCATTAATGTCCTAGCAAGTGATTTATTAGCTGTTTGGAAGCGCTCTTCCACAAAACTCATAAATTCTTTAGCACTTTCAGTTTTGGGAAGAGCTGACTTGATGTTGTTTGCTATTCTCATTCGCATAAACATCAAGCTCAGTCTGTTTGATTTTACCCAAGCTTTATAATGAGCCTTTTCGTCATCACTACTAGTATCAATAATAGCAGTAGGCTTCTCAACTTGAAGTGCCAAATCAAGATCCAATACACCAAGGTGAAATTGGACTTGTTCACTCCAGTCAGAAAAATTCAGCCCATTAAATATGGATACAGACGAAGCTTGTGAATGTAAAGACATAGGGACAGAAAATGCAATAAATACATGCCTAACATTAATGCTTTGAGTCATAAAATAACATATTATATAGATTCAGATGAAAGATTATGTTAACAATTAATGTACATTGATGTTCTCCTTTGGGTGATACATCAATGCACACAATAATCATAATGGTGCCAATAATATTTAACATTATTAGATAATGATGTATACACTACTTAGAAATATTTATTATCTTTGGATAAATAAGTAAAACTAATAGTGTACTTACATTACCAAATAAACATATCCATTCATTATAAGAATAACTAATTAACCTTTGGGCAATTCATAAATTTCTTATAATAATGAGTTTCAATCTACTCATAAATAAACATCATTTTATGACATCAATTTTTATGAGTAAGTGATTGAAAACCTTCTAGTCAATTTAAAACTAATTGAGCTTAAAGATTTGATCACTTTGGTGATTAACAAATCTAACATAATATTGTTTCAAATTTGATAAATAACATGCATATACTTCATTCTCATTCACCCTAAAAAAATTTTTTAAATATATACATGCATATTACTGTTCACGTACACTACAGTACATATAAAAATGATGGCACTACTAAGAGAAAAATCATACTGACTACAGTACATATAACAACAACTGCACATACAACTAACGCGGTAGGCATCGATGGCTACCTGCACCACTTAGAGAAAAATCATCACTGGTAGTGTCTAAGATCACCAAGAAAAACATGTATCTCTCATATACAAGAAAATAAAATTGCCTAGTAGATACATGTATCACTTTTGTCCAAATAGAAAAGCATGAAAATGGTTCAAAACCACAAAAATGTAACGGAGAATCATAAAGTTCAGAAACTAATGCTCTGATACCACATGCAAAATTCGTTCTTCTATTGGCATACGATTCTCCAAGATCTTAAACTTATAGAATTCCCACAAAATCAATTATCGTACCTTGATCTATGACGTTCGTTGATGTTGAATCTCTTCCACGTTTCTATTCTTTTATCCTCTCGTTATCACTTTTGTTCGTTTTCTTTATTTGATGGTAATGTCGCAAAAGTAATGTAATGGACAAGAATAGAACCAAAAGAGGTAACGGTTATAAGTAGTTATAAATGAGAAAACTTCCCCTTAACTATCACACCCATCATGTCGGTATTCCTAATTACATGAGACATAATAATCTAACAAAAACTTCTATATGGATTAGGTGGATTCACAACATGTATCTCTCTTCTTAGAATTTATGGTAACTACCGGTCATCAACAGCTGCTCTTGGGTGTTCCTTCAAATACTCAAAACTAGAGACATTTTATACCCATATGTCCATCATCGACCGGGAAATGGTAACACCATTTAGTTATGGTACGATAATTGGATTGATTCCAATCCATTAATTTGACAAACCGACCTTACTTCTTTCCATCGTCGTATCCCCTTAAATGCCAAAGCTTCCACACTTCTTTCGGATGGACTATGGGTTGGACATTTCAGAGGCTTTAATACTCTACACCAATCATTTAACTCCTTGTGTAAGCTTTGTCATTTGCTTCCTATAGATCGTAACCACTTATTTTCATATGCGTATACTCTACCATTGTAGTTAGCTGCTCCATAAACTTGCCCTTCGAACTACTTCTATGATTAGAATCTCACACTCAACTGGATAATCCATGCCTCCAAGCCATGCAAGTAAGATCGCTAGATTTTTAAAGCAGCTTTCATTGTCGCAATTTATAATATATGGAGGGAGTGGAATCGAAGAGTTTATAGGAAGCTGCACACTTGTCCTTATCAGCTTGCAAACTCCATCTTCGACGAGATACGTACCCTCGGTCTGGCCAAGCACGCAACCATCAGCTTATCTGACAACATGAAAGCGCGTTGGCGGTTGTAATTTAATTGCAGTTTTTGTCCCACCGCCGCATAGTTAATACAATTTTTTTTAATTTCCAAAAAATTTTTTGCTAACATATGCATAATTAAAGATAATTATAAAAAACTCGCTCAATACAATTTAGTTTAAAGTTAATAGACAAATTTTAATTTAAGCAAGTTTGAAATTGAGTTTAGAATTTAAATTCAAAAGTCTAATTCGACCCAAATCTAATATTTAGGACCCAAAGCATGAATGTCCTCCGAATTTTAACAAGTTTTGAGCCGAACGAGGCCCCCTTAAACAGAACACATCAATTAATATAAGTAACAGCTAAAATAGTTAATTCAATAAATTTTAAAATTCCCGTTGAATTGATGACATTTTATTAAAAACTTGAGACTCATGAATAATGTTCTAAGTTCAGCTGAAAAGTTCCCTTGAAAATTAGGGGGTGCTTGGATAAGGGGTATGAAAATAAATCAATAGAAATGGAATGAATGGTAATGGTTGGTTGGTTATTATGATTGATTGAATAGTTTTTTCATACTCAAGTTTTGGGTAATGGTCCATACCCTCCATGTATGGGAGGAATGGGTTTGATTCCTACCAACACTAATATTTTTTA
>JAOSBN010137266.1:0-27165 GCA_027563595.1 Erythroxylum suave
TTCATGTATATGTATATTATTAACAAAAGAATCTTAGTTCCTTATGACTAGTTATATTATACTTATACAAATAAAACTAAACTCTTTTGTTTTATTAATAATAAATATTTTCATTACAAATCTGTAACTAGAAGAAGGTTAAGTTACATATAAATACACTTGTTTTCTAGGGTACTATATTTATGTAAGTCCAACATCTGTATAGTTCACACTTTTGTTGCATAGCTTTTAGTGAAGTTGAGGACAAATCCTTCATGTTGTTGAGTTATCAAATTAAGTTGTCAATTTTTGCCTACATCTTCAACATTTGATCAATAACTATAACTTTTTTTTGTTTTCTAAAGGTGGTGGATTGCTACTCCACTCATTCGTTTATAGGCAGCTATTATTCGTTAGCTCTTTTTCTTCATCTACCGTCTTTCTCATCAGTGATCCTTTAGAAGCTCCATCAATCGTACCTCTCGTATGTGAGGTTACTCCATTATAAAATGCTTGCAACAAGAACTCCTTGAGTTAGTTATGGTGTGGACATTTTCATTGCAAGTCCTTATATTGTTCCCATGCTTCACATATTAATTCCCTGTCACTTTGCTAGAAGTTGGTAATCTCCTTAATAATCTTTTTGGTCTTAGTAAGCGGAAAATACTTGTCTAAAAAGGCATGAACTAGTTGGTCCTAAGTGGTGTTATTAGCTAGGTTAAGGGAATGATACTAGGCCTTTGCTCTATCTCTTAGGGTAAAAGGGAAAAGCCTAATTCTTAGTGCATCCTTTGACATCTAATGGTACCAAAAGGTATCATAGATTTCAAGGAAGTTTACTATATGTGCATTGTGCTGTTCATTTGTTAGTCCATATAATTCCACATTTTGTTGAAACAAGTTTAGGAGGGCTAGTTTAATTTCAAAAGAGACTGCCTGTACTGGTAGCCTAGCTACTCCTTGGTTAGGAGCATTGAACTCTGGTCTTATGAAATCCATAAGGACTCTTGTTGATGTCCTTGGTTCACTCCATGATCCAAATCTTGTTAAAATTCCTCAGCCATTATTGCTTTTGCGATTTCTTCTTCATCTTTACGTTGAGCTTTTCTAATTGATCCTTCTAATCGAGTAAGATCTAGCTCTAAGGTTTCAGATACATGAATCAAACTTCTTGTAACTCTTATGTTCATGTAAGAGCATGAATTTAGAAATAGAAAGAAAGAATAAAAACTAAAAACTAACTAAAATGCCTTAGACTAAATAAATAAACTAATTGTCAACGATGACAAAAACTTGATCCTGGTTAGCTTGTGTGTAAGTTTTAATTATTATCCTTCAATAATCCATAGGTGCATAGTTCATTAGTGTAGCATCAAATGTGTCAATCCCATAAGGAAGGAACTAATCTAATCCTAAAATCTAAGGCCTGAAACAAATAACAAAAATTTAAGATGTAACGAAACTAAAATGAGAATTTGATTCACTCACTTAAATTAAAAAGCAAACACAAAAATGATAAGTACTAAGAAATTGCAACACACCCAAGAATCAACCGAAGGAAATTATCAATTAAAAGAAAGAGAATTTTACTTATCCTTAATGCTAACCTAACTGATTATGAATTATCGAATTGTTGGTTCTAAACTATTCTAGGGTTGATTACTCTCTCTAGAGTTATAACCATTAACCCCAATTCATAATCCCTAATCAGATTATAGAGATTAGAATCTCTTAGTTCACAACTTATCCAAAAGCCTAATTAGTTTTGAAGTTCGCTAATAAACTATTGAAAACTCATACATGATCTATCTTCACGCAATTTCTCGTTCTGATTCAATTTTTGTTTCTATTAAATCACCTAAGTATCGTTAACCCCATTTAATCATTTTTCATCCAATTCACCTTCTTAGTTTATTATCGAATTATGTAATCGTATAATTAAATCATATCAATATCCAATAAACACATAAATAATCAGATTCTTATTAATTTAAGAATAAAATTGAAAAGGTGAGTTTTCAACATCCTCGATATTCTAGATCCTATCGTCAACTATTTAATACAATGATAAAACTGAAAATAACATGAAATACAATCTAAAATGGAAGACGAAAGGTGGTGACATTAGGAAACCTCCTGATCTGGGAAGTACTTCGAGTCAACTTCTTCTCCTCTTCTCTCTTTCTTCTTCTCTTCCTCTATCTTTTGATGATTTCTCTTTAGGGTTTCTCAAGGTGGCTAATGTAAAATCTCCCTCTCTCCCTCTATTGTTGATCTTTAAATATCCTTTTGTGTTTTAGGTAACCCTATGGTTTTTTCTAAGTCTAGAAGGTCCAAAAGATCCCTTGAAACATGATGTTCTTGAGTATTTGCACATTTGCCCAATGCGGGCTATGACTGTGGCCCTGTAGGCCTTGATCATGGGCCATTCCCTAGGTTTTTGTCACGATCATAGCATGTAGGCCACTATTATAAGACAAATCCGTGCTTCTGTCACGATCGTGGCTAGACATGCCATTATCGTGGGTTGTTGCTTCAACTCGAATGTTTTTGAAACAACTCTATTTTTTGATGTTGCCTAAAACACTAGCAAACACATCAAGGTCCCTCAAAAATATAATATTTAATCTCAAAGACTTGTACTAACTGTTGAGTTTATTTTTGCAAAATAATCTACTCGTTTTATGCTAAAAACGACAATTATACTGATCGTGATTTGTAGTTAGAAAGTAGATATCGATCCCAAAGTGATTGACACCTAGACACCACTTAATTCATATTACACTTAAATTAAGAAACAAAATTGTTTAAATTAAAATTTAAAGTCTAAAAATGGATAATAGATAAAACCATAATACAGAAAATTGGAATTAAAGAATTTAAATACTAGTGATTACTTTCTCCCTATTTTATCTCCCTTCTATTTTATTAATCGAATTGTGTCTCACCTAAGATGTCCAATTATATTTACTACCTTCTCTCAAAGTGTAATTAATTGTTCCTAATTAAATTAAATGTAGTTGATTAAACGATCTCTCAACCTATCTAATCACTCTACCAATTTAACTAGTTGTTAAACTATCCTAATGGTGATCAATTAACTTAGCGAAGATCTCTGTTCTAACTAATCAATTAACACGATGATTGTCAATCTATAGGTTGCCAACTCTCATTGTACAATCCTACATAAATAACCTTACTCACTCTCTCGATTTATTGCAATATATGAATATAAACAACAATCTTCAAAGACAACTTCCATTGAATTCAATAATATAAGAGTTTGAAAAAATAGGTCAAAAGTAATCCCTAAAACTAAACAAGCCACTCATGGTCTTTATAACATCATCAACACTTAAATAATCCATCATTCAAAGATTAGAAGAGATAAAAACATAGAAAATTGAATAAAGGAAACTTTTTCTCTTCTTTGCCAAAATATGGATGTTGATGTGTTATTTCTTAATTATTGTTGATAATCCTTTATTCTTCACCTTCTTTACGGCTTAAAACTTGTATTCTTCACTAAAAAAGGCTCTCTCAACAGAGAGTTTTCATCCTCCTTAACCATGGAGGTTTAATTATCCTTTATAGTCCAAAAACCATAATTTTTATTGAACCCTGTATAGTGTCATGGATAAAACATCCCACGATCGTGGGAATTGGCATGATTCCCACGATCATGGGAATTTGCAATAGAAAGTTGCCTTTTCTCTTCTTCTCTTTGATCTCTAGCTCATTCTCCAAGTTGTTTCATCTTCATTCCTACATATAATTAGTTCTTAACCTAAATTAACATCAAACACAAAAGAAAAACAATGAACATCAAATTAAATGAAAACGTACAAAGTGAATCCTAAAATATGACAATCATAAACTATTATGCAAGAAACAAATGCCAATTACTTAGAAAAACGTAGACTAATGCATCAATATCCCCACACTTAAACCTTTGCTTATCCTTAAGCAAAATAAATACAACCAATCAATTCCATCACTTGATTTTCATAAAGATCAAAGCATACAATCCCTTAAATTTTGGCCAACTCAAATATTAAGTATATACATATATCATGACTACATTTTCATTAATGTACATAAGCAAACTCAAAAAATGGCACCATCACTCAAAGATAATTATCGATGTAAAATGAATCTTTCTCACTATTTCACTCATTTCTCTCAAATGTTTGATGGTTAGTGTTTCGCTCAAACTCCCTATAGGAAACAACACTACCATAGGCCTGTTAATACACCAATTATCCTCTACAATGATTGCATGAATAAATAGATCAAAAGGACTTGTTTAGCATTGTAATATGGTAAAGGTTAAGGTAGGTAAAAAGGATAAGGGTTAACACAAGCATTTGTAAAGTAAGAAGTGAGTAAAACAGGATAACAAAAATGTAACTTCGAGATATACCAGTGTAACTAATACTCTGCACTTATTGATGCTACTGAACTGTTCCTCCTTTTTCTTTTCTTTTCTTTTCCTTTTCAATATTTTTTAATACATAGAAGAACTTATAAATCAAACAGCAACTATATAAGATGTGATTCAAAAGCATAAGTGCCATCAAATCATCTCAGTAAAAATTTTCACAACTATTCCAACTAATGCATTACTTAATACTCTACTAAGCTTGTGAATGGATAGGTTAATGGGGTGGTTTAAAATTTTTTGGGTAATTTCAAGAAACAAAAGGTTAAGGCTCAATAGGGTAGCAAGGGATAATCAAAGGGTAGGTTAGTTAAGCCAAAGGTTAACACAAAAGGGCCTTAATCATCTCTATTAAACATGTACCCGGTATACTCAAATCAATTTAAAGCAAGTTCTAAAGGTAATAACCTAAGGAAATATCACTCAATAAAGAAATCTGGTGACTAAGGATAGGGTCATATGGGCTCAATCCTCATATTGGCTCAAATGAACATTCATTATTCATCTCTACACTACCTCATTGATTAAATGTGAAATTGTGTGTACGCTTATGTAACCAACTACTTTTCATCACTCTATATGGTTCACTTTCTATTCAAGTAGCCTAATCCAAGTTCAAGCATTCATTCAATCTAATTCCAACTAACATGATAGAATCTCATGGCAATATCCATCAGAATGATTTAAGTACGATTCTATTGCTGATAAAAGCATAGGATATGCCTAAACATGCATCGTATTTAACAAAATGCAAACCATGAAGTTGAGAAAGTTAATGTCACCTCCCCACACTTAAAGATCACATTGTCTTCATTGTGACAAGTTAATCGCCAATTTAGAGAAAATGGAATCAAATCAACCAAAAGAAATCAAATTAAACAAAAGAAATTGAAACAAACAAACAATATCAATCCGAACAAAAGAAAATTACATCAAACTAAACAAAAATAACAAGAAACAAGAAAAAAGAAATCAAAAGAAAAATTGAAATTAAACCAAACAAAAGAAATCAAACCAAATAAAAGACATTTACACAATTTAAATGTATAAGGTAAGAAAAGCATATGGCGATGATGGTAGGACAATGTTGGCAAAGGAACTTTGAAATTATTCCTCTGAAAGGATTTGAGGAAATTCTTCTTCAATTATCACTGCTCCTTGTGGACTTACTGCATTTGGGTGTTGAGCTTACTAAGTTACGATATCAATTGCTGCTAATTAGAGGCCATTGAGGCAAGGATTTGTTGAAATATGTCAACCTTCGTTAGTGCACTTGATTCCTCCTTTACTGCTTCTTCTTCTAGCTCTAGGACTACTCAGGATATGGAGTGTTAGGAAGTAATTGTATTGTTGTCCCTCCTATTTTTCATTGTAGCATGCGTCTGAGGATTTTAGAGTTCCATGGAACAGAATTCCAAAATCTCATAGCTCCTCAATAAGATATGTCAAACATATCGTATTTAGTTATGTACATTATCCACATTAAAGTTATAAAACACACCCAAAGAAGAAGCAATATGAGACATGCCAAAATAAGAGCTCTTTTCATTGACAACACTTATTATCTATCGAAAAATTCTATAAGGCGTATTGATTTTAATTTTTTGATCCACGCACCATAGAAAGAAAAGTTCTTTGGCCTGGCATTTGTTACTTTCAGTTTTATTAAACATAATTAAGCACATAAATTTATGCAAAAGTAAATGCTTGGAATTACGAATTAAAGAGTTTGGTGCATTGCGAGAGTTAAAATGTTCTTCACCAGTTAGATTTTTCCAGTATTTATCGACATCAAAGTTATCATGGTCATCTAGATTTTTTGTATTTGACAAATTGAAAATTTCACGTATGACATGATCATCAAGTTTGTACACATTGCCAGCTAACCTAAACCAGAATACATCTATTTTAAGGTTATAACGTATTGTAGTGAAAAACTGTATAGTCATTGTAGCTTAAATAGGCATATCACACCTAATGAACCTATTCCAACCTACATTTGTAGCTAGTTGCTCAATTTTTCACCTTACTCCTATCGTTTCTAACAAGTTAAAATCAAAGTACGAAGGAGTAACTAATTCTTTAGCTCTAAGGTCTTGAAAACACATACTTCTACCTTCGAATAAATCAAGAATGGGGCACGATAAGCTGCCGTTTGATCGGGTTTACCTTCATCGAAGACTTGAAGGTGCAAGTAATCAACCGGTTTCCAAGCCGCCATCTTCTTTGGTTCCATTGGAAGAAGAAAACCTACAAAAATAAGAAAGAGAGGGATGAATTCTTTTTTAGAGAGAGAGAGAAAGAACCTTACCCAAATCATCGTATTTTTGAATGATTAATACATGATTGTAAAATTAATGAAAAGAGATGAAAAAAATACCAAAAATCCAGAAGAAGATGAAGGATTTTAGAGAGTGGGAGGAGAGTTTTAGTGGGTTAGAGAGAGAAGGTGTGAAAATTTTTAAGAGTGAATGAAAGAAAAGAGGGGGAGGGAAATTTAAAATTCCCCTAAGATGGGAATTCCCATCATTTCCATAATCATGGGATTTCTCTCTGGAAGTTAAGTTTCTGATAGATTTCCTATGGTCGTGGGAAAATGACCAATTCCCACGATCGTGGGATGAGGTGATTCTTCCACTTCTAAACCATCATCCAAGACTAGCATGCATTCTCAATGTTCCCACAACCTATAGATACTTCAAAATAACATTAACAGTAAGAAATTTGACAAGAAAACAAGATGAAATTCAAACAAACTCCATATAAACATCAATCAAACCTAATCATAACTAAATGAATTAAACGAATAAATAAGCAAAAACAATCAAAAGGAAGTAGAATTCCATGGGTTTCCTTTGATGCAGCGCATTTTTTAACATCGATAGCTCGACTCTCATTTTTGCTTAAGGCAGTTCAAACGACTGGTACGGTGGCAGTACAGAAACTAATCTTAAACTTTGTATGAGCTACCCTGGAATAGACACCCCCTTCCTTGTGGGTTTCCCTCCTTCACCTCTCCTACGTGATTGTTTCTCTATGAACTTGTTCCCAGAGTCCTCAATATCTTCCCATCCTCCTTGGGGTTTAGGTTCCTTGATATCTGTTAAGAGTAAGGGAGTACAGTAGTCTTTCTTTGATACCTTAAAGGTTAAATGATCCTTTCCCACTTTTAGTGTTAATTCACCCCTATCAACGTCAACGATCAAACAAGAATTAGCCAGAAACGGTCATCCAAGAACCATAGGGATTTTTATATCTTCTCCAATATCCTGTATGTAGAAATCTATAAGGAAGATGAATCTATTAATCTACACTTGTACATTCTTAATGATCTCCTTCAGTTGGTGCATAGTTTTGTCAGCCATTTTCAGCAATATCTTAGTGGGCCCTAGCTCTCCTAAACCCAACTTCTGACTAAACATATAGAGCATCATGTTGATACTAGCTTCCAAATTCACAAATTCCCTAGCTATCTTAACTCTGTTTATGTTGCATAGAATAAAAAAGTCCCCTAGGTTGTCTTTCTTTTGTACTACATATGGAATTCCTTCTGATATGTGCGACTTCACCTTTTTCTTGACTTGTTCCTTTAATGTGAGCTTTGTTTGGAGGTGATTCGTTATATCCTTAATCTTGCTTGACTCAACCTCCGTAGAATTCCTTACTGCCCTTCTTGCAAACAACTCTCCCTGAGCGAAAATAAGAAATGGAAATACAAGTCAAGGCTTCTTGATCGGCTCACTTATAGGATTAATTGAAAAGACCTCTAAAGCTATTTGTCCTTCTCTCCTGTCCCCTTCTTCCTTATCATGTTCAGTTTCCCTTTTCTGAGTTTGCGTGATGGCTATGATCTGTTCCTTTGGGTTGACGTTGGTATTGCTTGGTAAGCTACCTGCATTTCCAGAAGATAAAGCTTTAGCGAGTTGAGCTACTTGAACCTCCAGGTTGTGGATGGATGAGACTTGATTCTTCACAATCTGGACAAATTTTTCTTTAATCCTATTTTGACTCTCCTCCTAGCTAGTATACACCCTCTTCTAATTCCGCTCTTGAGTTACCAGTTTAGACCCTAAGACCTCCATCATCTTGTCCATCTTGCCCTCCTTTGATATGATTTGATCTTGCTGAAATCCTAGAGATCATTATGGTCTCAATTGACTATCTGCATTGTTATTACTCTAAGAAAAATTCGGGTGGTTTTTCCACCCTGGATTATAAGTATTGGAATAATGATTGTTACCTCTCTACGGTTGGCCCAAGTAACTTACCTGTTCGGTAGCTCCCAACAAGAAACACTTGGTTGAGCTATAGTTTTTTTTTCCACACAGCTCATATTGTACTTGCATTTCTTTCATTGTAGAGGAGGATGTTCCTTGCAAGTTGTTCAACTACTTCGTAAGGGTTATAATTTGAGCCTGCGAAGTAGTAATAGAGTCAATAGGTATCATACCTTTTTATTCCTTCTGACTCACCTGCTCCTCTCACTGGACCACATGCAACTGCTGCTCACTAACTCTTTCAAAAAATCATGAGCTTCTTCCACAGTCTTCCTTATCTATGAACCTCTGGCGGCTACATCAATAGTTCCTCTCGTGCTTAGATTCATTCCATTGTAAAAGGTCTGCATCAGAAACTCCCTCAAAAGGTTATGGTAGGGATAATTTCTCTATAGTTCCTTAAATCTCTCCCAAGTTTCATAGAGAGATTCCCGATTGTTCTATTGGAAATTTGTGGTCTCTTTAACAATCCTCATTGTCTTGGTCAACGGAAAATATTTTTAGAGGAATGCTTAAGCAAGTTGCTCCTAAGTAGTAATCTTCTCCGAATTCAGTGAGTTGTACCATACTTTCGCCTGATTCTTTAATGTGAATGAAAATGACCTTAGCTTGATTGTATCATCAAACATTTGGTTGAATTTGAAAGTGTCGCAGATCTCTAAAAACTTGGCAATGTGGGCATTCAGATCCTCATTGGATAGACTATAAAATTGCACACTATTCAGTAATATATTGAGGAGTGCCAGCTTATCTCAAAATTGTTGGCTTAAACCACCGATCTCGCCACTCCTTGAGGATTAAATCCTAGCCTCATGAAATCCATTAGTGTCCTCTCTAATCCTCCTTGCCCTACTTCTTTAGTCATAGCTCTCTATGTAAAATTTAGATGCTTCACTCTTCTTAACTCTCTTTCGTGTCTTTTAATATCAGGATACTATTTTTCACTAACTTCTATTGTTCTTTGGGTGCACCTTATGTCCATACACCTACAATTACAAAAGGAAAAGCATAAAAAATTCTTAAATCAAAGAAATATTAACTAAACAATTAATCCATGGCAACAACGTCAAAAACTTGTGAAGTGTATTTTTGGAAAACAACTGCAATTATATAGGTCGTGACCTGTAGTTAGAAAGCAGATATTGATCCCACAGGGATTGACACTTAGACACCCCTTAATTCAAATTACACTTTGTTTAAGAAATGAAATTGTTTAATGGAAATAATCTGGGAAATTAAATTAAAATTGAAAGACTAACAATGAATAGTAGACAAAACCAAAATGTAGAAAATTGAAATTCAGGAATTTAAAGACTAGACATTACTTTTCCCTATTTTGTCTCCCTCCTATTTTTTTAATCGAATTATGTCTCACCTAAGATGTCCAATTATGTTAGCTACCCTCTCTCAAGGTGTAATTAATTGCCCCTATTCAAATTAATGAAGTTGATTAAACAATCTCTCAACCTACCCAATCCCTCCACCAATTTAACTAGTTATTGAGCTATCCTATAGGTGATTAATTGACTTAGTCTTCTCTTCTAACTAATCAATTAACGTGATAATTGTAAGTCTACAAGTTTCCAACTCTCATTGTACAATGCTACACAAATAACCTTACTCACTCTCTCGATTTGTTGCAAGATATGAATATAAACATGAATCATCAAAGAGAACTTCCATTCAATTCAATAAAATAGGAGTTTAAAAGTAATCCCTAAAACTAAATCAACCACTCATCATCTCCATAATATCATCAACACTCAAATAATCCATCTTACAAATATTAGAAGAGATAAAAACATAGAAATTTGAATAAAGGAAACTCTTTCTCTTCCTTGCCAAAATCTAGAAATTTTGGTGTTGATGTACTATTTTCCTAGTTGTTGTTGATAATCTTTCAATCTTCACCTTCCTTAAGGCTCAAAACTTGTATTCCTCACTTTAGGAGGCTCTCTCAATAGAGGGTTTTCGTCCTCCTTGAACATGGAGGTTTAATTATCTTTTATATTTTGGAAACCCTACAGTTTATTGAACCCTGCATAGTGTCTCAAATAAAACATCCCACAATTGTGGGAGTTGGTATGATTCCTACGATCATGGGAATTTGCACCAGAAAGTTTCCTCTTCTCTTCTCCTTTTTGATCTCTAGCATAATATCCAAGTTTCTTCATCTCATTCCTACACAAAAATAATCAATTCTGACCCTAAATTAACATTAAACACAAAAGAACAACAATGAAGATCAAATTAAACAAAAACATACAAAATGAATCCTAAAATATGACCATAAAATATTACGTAAGAAACATATGCCAATTACTTAGAAACAGATAGACTAATGCACAACTATCACTAAACCATTTAATTAGAAAAACATAGACTAATGCACAACTATCACTAAACCATAAAATATGTAAAGCGTAAATATTTAACAAACTAACATAATTCTAACCTAAACACATACTTAATGAATGAATTAACAGCTAAACACATATCAAACTATGCCCTAGAATACTTTGCAATTTACACTTATCACCAAAATTTTAGAGCATCATTTTAAATCGTTTTTTAATCTTCTCTAAGGATCTTTGTCCACTTGATTTTTAAAAAGAAGATAGTTTGAATGGTAAAATTTGATCTTCTTAATATGTAGACTATCTATTATATAAAAATAATCATTAATAATCAATTATTTTATTATCATCAAACAAATTCCATATTTGTGTTGTTACTATAAAAATATCATACTTAATTACTTTAGATCCTTATTAGTTTGGAAAATTACTGAAACATCTCCATAAATGTTTTAAAATTATTACTTGACCTCTTAAACTTCCATAATATTATCATGTTACATTCTAATGTCAATTCCTATTAAAATTTTAAATATAATTAAGTATAATTAAAGCCATTTTTGTAATTCTATCCTATGTGGAGGGTTAATAGCATAATTGTTCACTAGTTCACCCCAAGGACACAATGTCATCTTCAATACTCTTTAAGAAAAGATGACATGATATTTTTCCTACCCCACTTAATCATTAAGTTGACTGACTCCATTTAAATCTCCTATTTGAACAAAACCAATCCTTATCATAACCACTATCTAAAGCTTAGAAGAAGCTCTCCACTCTCCACTATATTCTTTAGGAAATTATGAGAATTCTTGTGCATTGCCTCTAACTTACCCATTTTCCTTAAATCATCCATTCTATATTTGATCCCTAATGAAAATATTTTTCAGTTGTCTATACATATTTTCCCAAAAAATTTGAAATAGTAACTATGGTCTTATTATTAAATCTAACTAAAAAAATTGTTGTAGAAACTATATGAAGTAAATTGAGTACAACTATGAGGGTAATATATAATAAGCTACAACATATTTATATATCATGCTTTAGTATCATAGAGACTAATAAGCTATTAAGCTTCACATATGGCGATGGCAAGGAATAATATTATCTAGATAGGTGTTTATATAACATCATATAATTTGCTGGGTAAGGCATAATGCCATTTTAGCGTATCTTAAAAATTGTTGGAGATAATGTTGTGTCCTTATGGTAAAATAATGGAGGGTTAGGCTCTTAAGCCTCCATGTAGGATAGGGTTATTAAATCGGTTCTATATATGTTTAATTGCATCAAATAATTTAGTGGATTTTTTAAGGAAATTAAATGATTCATTGAAGAAAAGATAATTTACACTGTTATTAAACATTATAAAGACATTATTGATATGATTTTTTTGCAATTTTACAACCCTGCATTTAGAATATAACATATGGGGAAACCTACTTTCTAAGCAAAACATTACTAAATTGTCACCTATTTTAGTCTCTTTTGGATAGGTTTCTAATATGAAATTATACACCATCCATTAGCTTGCTTTTACTTTAAGATCCTTCTCCTCAATAATGCTTACTTCTATTAAGGAGTAAATATATAGTCAACCATGCACTTATCACATACATATGGCTAGGAAATTCAAATAGGGATTTTAGCATCAAATCCTACAAGAGAATCCTAAGGCCTAGAGGAGTAATATGCAAAATGGAAGAAGATGTTAGGAAATTGGAGGAACAGGACGATAGGCTTACAGTTGTTCCCTAATCTTTTTATGTTTGTTAGTGTTAGTGTATGGTAGTGATAAGATCTCCTTGACCTCGAGATTAGAAGGAAACTATGAAGATTATGAAGGGAAACTAGAACAACTTCAAAAATACCAATAATTGATTTGAAGAAGCTATGGCTAATTTGAGAACTCTGAGAGAGTTGGCTGTACCAAACTTAACTCAAAGGCTCTTATGCATTGCTTTTCTAAATTTTGCTAAGCATATTACTTTTAAACTTAAGTCTAACTTAATCCATCTTTTTCCTAATTGTTATTGTCTTGTAGGTGAGGATGCTTATAAGCATCTCAAAGAGCTCGATTTGGTTTATCTTTTTATTTTCATTGAAGGATGAGGCAAAAGATTGGCTTTTTTATTTTCTTACAGGGAGTGTGAGCATATGGATTGAAACAAAGAGGCTATTTTTGGAGAAATACTCTCTAACACCGAAGACAACCAGTATAAGTAAATTAATTTGTGGGATAAAGAAATATTATAGAGAATCCCTTTACTAGTGTTAGAATATAATAGAGAATCCCTTTACGAGTGTTAGGAAAGCTTTAATAAGTTGTGTTTCAGTTTACCTCATCACAATATCATGGATAGTTCCTTATATAATACTTCTACGAAGGACTATTACCTATAGGCAGGAGCTTGGTAGATACAGTAAGTGGTGGAGCATTGTATGAAAAGACTCATATGGAGGCTAAAACTTTGACCGAACATATGATAAAGAACACTCAATAATTTGGCATCTACAATGATGTTCATAGGGTAAATTAGATAAACATTTTCTCCATAGAACATCATTTAAATGAACTAACATCTTTTGCTAGAAAAACTGTTGTAAGGTAGGCATATGCGATAACTTACAGTATATGTGCAAATGTGAATCCTTTGACAAATAAGTGTCTAACTCTATAAGTTGGAAACATGAAGCCTATCAATACAACCCATATTCCTAGACCTATAACTTAGGTTAGACAGATCACCTAAACCTAAGTTATGGAGGGAATAGGTAGTAGAACTACTTCCCATATAGGCTAAAAGGAGAATAACAATTTCAACATAGACAATAAGCCTTCCCCTCTACCTCAGGCATGTTTTTAGAATGTATAGTTAAATATCTAACAACTAACACTTTTCAATTTGAACAGGATATAAAACGATTTCAGCAAGAGACAAAATCTCAATTTTAAGGCACAAGGTCTTGCATTCATAACTTAGAGAATCCGATGAGCTAAATGGATGTTGCTATTGATTATTTAGAAGCCCAATGAGAAGGGAAAATTACAACATATCCTAAGATAAATATAAAGAATGTTAGTGAAATCACCTTGAGGTGTGGTAGGAAGCTTAAGGATCCTAAAAGGACTACATGAAGGATGATTAATGAAGAAGAAATTAAGAAGGTGCTTGAAGGAGAAAGGGATATATCATCTATCTCAAAGATAAATGTTGAATCCATAAGTCTTGTTAAAATATCACTCTACCTTTCCTAGTGGGCTAACAAAGTCAAACAAGGAAGATAAGGATAAAAGGATCTAGGAGAATTTTCAAAAGGTTGAGGTCAATATACTATTGTTAGATTTGATCAAGCAAGTGGCCAGGAATGTAAAATTCCTTAGGGAATTGTATATCGATAAGTAAAAGTTAAAAGGTATTGAAATGATTAGGATGGGTAAATTGTTTTTGGAGTCTTTAAAAAGAAAATACCTCCTAAGTATAGGGACCTAATCATGTTTACTATTCCTTGAAAAATTGGTAACACTAAGATTAAACAAGCCATGTTATATTCAATAACATCAATTAATATTATGCTTCATTCCATGTATTTTTCTTTAAATTTAGGCTCATTGAAAGAAACCAATGTTATTATGCAATTGGTTAATCGTACTAACACTTATCTAGACAGTGTAATTGAGGATCTTTTGGTGTAGGAAAATGAATTAGTGTTTCCTGCAAATTTTTATGAAGTATATATGAATGATGAAGCTTCTTATAATCTGGTACCTATCTTACTAAGGACACTATTTCTTAACACAACCCAAACTAAGAGAAATGCACGTAAGGATAACCTTATAATGGACTTTGATGGGGAATTTACTCATTTCAATATTTTTAAGCCATTAAGCACCTCTAGGATGACCATTTTAATTTTGTAATTCATGTGATTGACGCTTCAATATAAGAAGATTATGAGTAAAAGCGTACAGATAAACTAGTACTTTTAACTAAGGACAAGATTAAAGCTTTTAATGTCTCGAGGAAAATCCATCTTATTGGTGAAAACGTGCTTCTTTAGTTTTTTGGAATATAAAGTACTTCTTTATTGTTGTAGATATGAATTGTTTCCATATAAATTACCTCCTTATTGGTTAGATCATTTTGTGATTACTAATGTCTCTCCCTATAGTGTTGTAGTAGATATTAAAAGTTTAAAAACAAGGAAGACATTAAATGTGAGTGGTCATTAACTCAAGCTTTATCCTAAAGAATTTCAAGTAGAAATTCAAAAGTTGTGATTTTTGGAGATCAAATTTTTATCATGTAAGAAGGAAAACTTGGAGTTGAGCCAACGACAATAAACAAAGGCGTTATTTAAGACACAACCCAAGGGGAGTTTATTCATTTTCCTTTACATTTTTTCAATTGTTGTTTTTTTTAAATGCTCCATTGCTTACATTTAACGTTACATTTAGGAAAAATGTAAGTTTTATGTGGGGGGGGGGGGAGTTTTGTACTTATGTTTGTTTTAATTTCTTTTTGGTGTTTTAAAGTTCTTTTTGCATGTTAAAAAAATTGTATCTTTTTCTGTTGCTTCTAAGACTATATAATTACATTAAAGAATTGGATTAACTAGAAAAGTTCAACTTGGGAATGTATTTTTACTCTTGTGATCGGTTCATGTACATGTTATTTCAAAGAGTAATGACTAGTGGTAAACATAAGAAAGTAAGATTTTGAGCCTCTTAAACTGACATATTTATATTAGCCTCATTTTAGTTTGTTCATGTGTGACCTTCATGACTATATTTTTTTAAAAAGCACATTTTATCACATTCACTAGCATGAAAATGATATAAACATTCTTTGTTTTGTATGCTACATATAATTATATGATTTCTCTTATTGTTAATCCCCTTAAGCTTTATTAGACTATTATTTTTGGGCTAACCATATTATGAGCCTTTAAATTAACCAAATTTCTTACCCAAACCTTAATGCTAGTGGAGCATTTATGATTGTTCATATTAGTGGATGCACAAGAGCATAAGTGTGGGGCTGTGCATATATGTAAGTTTGTTATAGTTTATGGAATGTGGTTTTTATCTCGTATCAATGAATTCCATTGTTGATGTAGTTTTTTTCAATTTTTGTTTATTAAAAAATAGAAAAAAGAAAAGAAAATAGAATAAAAGAATATAAGTTATTAAGGAAGAAAATCATTTATTTTGCAAGGTAATTCGTGTTAATCTTTCCTCCTAAAATGGTATAAAATGGGTGAATTAATTATGATGTAAATAAGGGAGAAGTTGTTATAATGGGTCACTCCTTATGACTATAATGTATTTTTCATTATTGTTTATAAGGGTGATTTTTTCTAATTTTTTATGCTTTATGTGGTTTGTATAGTGAAGCCTTGAATATGAGCTGTCAAATAAAGTTTTTGCATTCATCATAACTAATGATACCCATTTTCTAGTGGATTTAATTTTTACACTTGATACTCCATTGAGTGTTTTTCCTTCTTCACTAGTTTTGTTGGCTTTTGAACTATATGATTTAAATACTTCTTACCTAAACCTTTGGCTCCATTACAACCTTGAAAGGTCCTTTGATTCATGATTAAGCATGTGAATTTTTGAGTGTTTTTCCTTCTTCACCAGTTTTGTTGGCTTTTGAATTACATGATTTAAATACTTCTTACCTGAACCTTTGGCTCCATTACAACCTTGAAAGGTCCTTTGATTCATGATTAAGCATGTGAATTTTTAATGGTGGAGAGCTAAAATGATATGTAAATTTGTGAAATGTCTTAATTATGAAACATGTTTAAATGTACTTGTAATTTTATCTTGTTGTTAAACACAGTTTGTCCAAGTCTTCCCATATATTAGTTACTAATTAAAGACAATGGTTGTCAATTGACTATAAGTAAAAATATTGAATGTTTATTCTTGCCATGGTTTTGAAAGTTGTTCCTCTTTTCTTATGACTACCTATTCTTGGGAAATATGATTAAGCAGAAAGTTTTCTATATTCAAATTTAGATTTAGACTTTGATATATAGTTTTCCCGAGGACAGGAAAAAGCTAAGTGTAGAATAACTTGATAAGTTCTTAATTAACTATGTGTTTACTCCCTAATGCTTAGCGATTAATGTTATATTATGCTTAAGATAATTTGGTTCATATTTTGTTTCAGGTACAAGTTTGAGGAACAAGAACCAAAATGAGTTAAAAACATTTTGTGGGAGGATTTAGACTGATGTTGAATCTTATTTGCCATCATAGAAGCAAGAGGAAGATGAATTAGGGTGAATATCAGGTAAAGAATGCAAGAAATGAAGTTGTTACAATTCATGGCCATGTATAGGATCCTGTACTCACTGCAATTGTCTAAGAGAACAAAGATGCAATTTTTGTCACTTTTGCATCCTACACAACCATGTGTGCACTTACACTACTGTGTAAGTGAGATACATAATAATTTAAGTGGCTGTGTAACTCACTATAAATGTGTACGTTGATGATTCATGCAATGTTTAGACAGACGGTCACCTAGATACCTATGTAGATGACCATGTATTATGACATATGGCTAATTTTTACCATAAAAGGGAATTTGAGAGGCCAAATGAGGCATGAATATTTTTGAGACACAAAATGAGGTTGATTCCTTACCTTTTGGAAAGCTATGAACAACTAAAATTCATCGTTCTGGTTCAATAAGGATATCGAGGCTAATAAGCATGTTTGGGAATTAATTAATCTAAAGAAGTTGTTCTTGCTCTATTTTGGAATTGATTATGTTATTCTATTAATAATGTTTTGGGATTGATTTATGAATGATCCAGACACTTAAAATAGATTACTCATGTATGAACCATTTCTAAAATAGATAGCCATACATAATCATTATAACTTTGATTCATTTGTGGAAAACTAATGGTTACATATCATTAGGGATAATGTAACATAGTTAACTGACCCGAGCTTGTATGATTGTTTCCTAGATTAAACTACTTTCCTATAATGTAATGCAATTTTAACACTAATTTAGAGACCTTATTCTAAGTTTTCTAATAACTAGGCCTAATTATAGAGCTTGCTTTAATTAGATACCACCTAAGAAAAAATTGTGATTTTCATAGCTTGTTTTTAATATATAGTTGATAGTTTCAAAGATTTGTATAAGAGCAACATGATGATCGATTGTGCTCAGTCGTGTGAAGGTTAAGATTAAAATGTGAATTGGATTTGAAATATATTGGTTAATTTATCATTTTTGTACCGTTTGATTTGATTTGCCTTTAATAGATTAGTTTTACTTTATTTCCTTAATCCAATCCAACCAAAACCCCCATAATCCTAAACATTGGTTTATCCATTAAAAAATCCATCCACACACTTTATATGGATATGATCCTCACTCACTACCACTATAAATTTAGCTACATAGGGTTAGGTTTTATTTTCTTGGGTGTTCAATACACATTAGTACATGTCCTCTCCCCCTACGTAAGGATTATAGCTTAGTAAAGTAGGTGTTGTGGAACATTGCTCTACTCATTATTTTGTAGTCATCTACTTACCTACTCATCATTGTGTATCCAACTACTCACCTTAGTATTCGATAGGAAACTTGTTGAGTGGTTTAACATTAGGTAGTCAATTAACGGGATTATATTACTTCCAGTTGTCATAGAAAGAGTAATGCTTTTTCCTTGCTTCCTATCCTACACTTAATATGATTTGCTAAAATTCTCCATCTTTAGTAACAAAGTAGTAAAATAAGAATATGATGGCCTAGTTTTAATCTCCCATATATTCTTCCCTTTTTAAGAAGTAGGATTGGATTCACCTAGTCCACAAAGATTATTTAATCTCAACTAGTCTCCATAACCTTTTTCCTGTCAATACCTTATTACTCATGCTTATGGAATTTCCTCCTTCTTGTGTTAGCTTGGTTCCTCATTCCATTTCATCTTATTATGCCCTTTCCCATTATTACTTCCTTTCTAAAGAAATTTTCTCATCAACCTCTCCAAGGACTTAATTAAGTGCTTAGAGAAAAACATGTGTGGTGCCTAATAAATGTGTAAGGAACTCATCATACACATAATAAATTGTAATCTCCCTCCATAAGCTAATCCTTTTTTGGAAATTAAATAAAATTGCATTCCAAAAATGAGGCATCACTTTTCAAGTTCAAGGACTTTAATAGTATTGGATCCCATTGATAGCTGAGGTGTATAGGGAACTATTAAAGAAGCAAGAATATTTTACTATGGAATAAATGGTTTAATTTAAACTGAACCCCATCTAATTGCAACGATGTTGGAGAATTTAAAGTTATTATGATTGGTGCAAATATGCTCTTTAATCCTGTAAGTGATGTTGGAGTTTAAAGTGTTTAAATCCCTTTGTTCCCTTGAAATATTCTGTGGTTCCTCCCATATCATATTTCATAAACAGTCGTGCCTAAAGCTATCTTTAGCAATAACTTGTCATCCTCATGCAATTTTTCTTCAGAAATTTCCGTAATGATGTTATCCCAAGCTAGTACTCTACATTACTAGTTATAAGCAATTTGTATTATTATTTATATTTCATTTATGAACAAGCATTGGACATATATATGATCCCTAGATTCTAGTACTATATGGCAGGAGTTGCATTGTTTCATGATGTATGTTCTAGTTTTTATCATGACAGCAGTGCCCAATTTATTAAGTATGGTGAGCTATATTATGATCTTGGACTATGGCCTTTGAACCATATCATATTATGCTAGAGGACTTTAGGTGTTTTTAGTTTAAAGAACTCTAATGCAGAGCTATTTGTGAATAACCTTTATTAACTTCTAAAGCAGATGATTCTATCTTTAACGTTAATTTTAGGCATATAACAAGGTGATACATCCTTTTGGTAGCCACAGCTTCTGCTAGTAATGTACCATTTATTAACTCTGATTAGCTCTTTAACTTTCAGATTTGGTTTTAACATATATTTGATTTGAAATATGTCAAGTCTCAAATGCAGTAGACCTATTAAATTCCAATTTTCAATCTATAAATTAGTTTGTTTGACATTCCCAATGAGGTGTTTGATCCTCCTACATCAGCTATTCTTATGATATAGCAAATGATGGAAGGTCTATGAAGTATTTTCGTTTTCTTTGAACCTCTAGAGGCAAATTCCCTTCAAGTTATATATGTGCAACCATTTGGACTAAATATTTTCCTTTCCAGTGAGTAGTTCCAATATTCTCTTAGCTACGAAAGTTTATTAGAGGTTAACGGCTTTAATTTTAGGTCCACCTCAAAATAATGCTTTGTATATTTACTTTCATACAAATGTAGAACCATATTTCTTTTTCCCTTCCTTATTACATAATAAGTTTCTTAGGAACCTTTCAATGTCTATGACAAGATTCTTAGGAAGGACTAAATGTTGAAGCCAATAGTGATTTTAGAAGGTGTAATCTTGCTGTATATGATAGGCTTTTGTTGTTCTATTGATTGATAATCTTACCAATTATTTCAAATAGCCCTCTAAATTCATTAATGGAAGTTCTAGCCCTAGTAATTGACACTCCTAACTAGTTAAAAGGAGGGGTGTCTAGACTTTGAACTTGTCAGATATATGAATTGTTGTGTGAGGCTCTTAATGCCTTTTATCATTATTATGAAATTTTTATCATTATTAATTCTAATCCCTGAGAGTTTGTTAATATTCTAGATAAAATTCAGCATTGCGAAGACTAATTCTTCATTTTCTCTACAAAACATGAGCAAGTCATCAATAAACATAAGTTTGAAAAGTTTTCAGCTTCTCACGTTTCTTATTAAACTTAAAAGTTGGTTTCCTTTGTTTGTTTAAAGTTATTAACTTTAGTACTGTCTCCAAACAAATTGTGAATAAATATGGGGATAAGGAGTCAACTAATCTGACTCATTTTTCTTTAGAACCAATTTTTCGGCTTGACCATTCATCATGACACTGTATGATAATGTGTTAACATATTGCTTCACCTAATCTAGGAAACTTGTAAGAATATGAAAGGCTTATAGTGACTAGAGTAAGAACTCCTAATTTATAGAGTTAAAGACTTATTTGAAGTTTGTCTTTATAATGCATAACTTTTCTATCCCTTTACTTTAATATCCATGTATAAGCTCTCGTGCAAGTAAGACTTTCTCTTTAATTTTTTTTTTGCTTTCTATATATGCACCTTAAGTTTTACTTATACAACATCCAATTACCTTCTTGAGTCCTTAGACCTAAATAATTGAGAATAGTTTATAATAATTAATAGAACATGAAATTAGCCTAAAATTAGAAAGGAAAATTAGGATAGGATCCTCTTACACAACATTCTTACTACCTTACTGCTTCCCAACTCATTAATCTGGCTTCCTTCTTCATTTCAAGGAAACTTGAATCAAGTTCTTTCTTAGTTTTGTATTAACCACCTCAGTTAGCCTTTCATCTATAAGACACTAAACTTTTATGATGGATAATTTTTTATTTTTAAATTATTATCCATTTCAAAAAGGAAAAAAGTATAAATAACTTTTTCAACTACCCCTCAGGCTTAAACATCTTCATACTAGGATATATTTTTGTAGATGCCTTTCTTGAACCCATAAGTAGAAGTTGTAACATTGGATTTTAGTAGAAAATCACTAAAATTAAAGAGGAGTAACTAAACAGTATAAAAAACTGTGAAATGAATAACATTTGTTCTAAAGATCCATGTCATTCCAATGCTGAGACTAACAATATGCCATCAAGGCTAACTCATATGATGATGGAGAGAATATAATAATTGAAGAATGAGCAGAGAATTAAAACATCTATAAAACTCTATGTGTGTGAAAAAGGTTGGAGTACTGAATGAGAGCATAGATAAAGAGAGTAGTTACATCTATTGATGATGAGAAAAAACTTAAACCAGTATCTAAAAAAGGATCAAATAAGAGGGAAAAACTTCTGATTTTTGATACAAATACATAAAAGTTATTGCTTGGAAGAACCCCTTATTTTAGATACAAATAGATGAAAGTTATTGTTTGGAACATAATTAGAGCCAATGCTCCCTTTAAGAAGCTTTTTCTCAAGAATCTTATTTTGGAGTGAAAAACAGACATATTTTGCATTTTAGAATCAAGAATCAAGATGGAGAGAAACCAAAAATACCCTTATCATCCTGATGGGAGGATCTTAGTATACCTCAATTATCAATCTGTGAAGTTCATATCCTTGGACATGCTTGATCAGGCCATACATGTTGATTTATTTTGCAACACTATAAAGAAAGCAATGCAATCTCTTTTATATATGCACATAATAATGTTTTCTAGAGGAATCAACTTCGAAGGGTTATATGAACATTCAAAAACCCTAAACCTTGTCTGGGGAATTTAATACCATCTTGAATCATAAGGAAGCTAAAGGTGTGTATGCCTCTAAACAACCTCAGTTTCAGTTCAAACAATGTACTACAATCATTCATATTTTTAACATTCCTTTTTGTGGAAACTATTTCATATGCTATAATAATCAACATTGAATCATTTTCATCTAGAAAAAGTTAGATAGATGTATGGAAAATGGCTATAACAATTCCCTAGCTCATCCTCAACATTCATTACAAGCAACCTTCAGACCACTCATGTGTATTACTCAAACACATTCTATAAGTATTAGGACTCCTTTCCTAACCTCTCTAGCAGGTGTATGTGAAATCATTTGGGAAGCTATCACCACTAAAGTTTAGGGAATTAAGTAGTTTGTTTATGCAACTAGAATGAAACTTATTAGAAATTCATTAAAGCAGTTGTGTAAACCAAACACTGGAAAAACTCATTATTTACTAAAAAATGGTAATAAGGCTTTAAGATTTATCCTAGATGGTCTATATAAAAATCCTAATTCTAGTGAACGATGACAGAATGAAAAGAATGCAATGCAAAACCTTTTAAGAGATTTATAGATTGACTATTCTAGGATGAAGCAAAAATTAAGGGAGCAGCGTTAATAAGGAAGAGCATTAACAAAATTTTCAATTTGATGAAAGAAAATCAAATCATTCATGAACAATAGGCATTGCTTGAGGAGGCTAGTAATTATTTCACTTCAATTATGAATGCACTAGTAAATACTCACTCCACGATTTAACTACTCAATGAAATAATATTGGAAACTATAGCTTAAGAAGATGTTAATACATTATCCAAGCCTATCATTAGTAATGCGATTGATGTGGTTGTAAAGTCATTCAACCTATATAAAGCCCCAGATCTAGATGGATTTAATATGTTGTTCTTTATCAAAACCTAACATCTGATAAAAATTATAGCTCATGAAGCTGTTTTAAAGTTGTTTGTTCTTTAACAAAACTTAACATCTAATAAGAATTATAGCTAATAAATAGAAACTTTATAACCTTGATTTGATAAGAAAGAGAGTTGAAGTATTTCAGTGATTACAAACCAATTGCTTGCTCTAACTCAATTTACAAAATCAACTCTAAGATTATTAGTAATAGATTGAAGAGAGTTTTAATCAAGCATATTGATCGGGTGTTTGTTGTATGTAAGTTTTAATAAATAACATTTAATAATCTGCAAGCCCAAGATTTGTTAACATAATACCTAACGTGTTGATCCCACAAGGAGGGATAATCTAATTCTAAAATCTAAGGCCAATAGCAAATACAAAAATTCAAATTGCATGAAACTAAAAACAAGAACTCATTTCAAGCAATCAAATCAAATTAAGAATAAATCATGAAAATACTAATTACTAAGCAATTACAACATACCCAATAATCATCCTAAGGAAATTACTGATAAAGAGAAAGGGAATTTTACCTATCCTTAATGCTAACCTAACTGATTGCGAATTACTGGATTATTGGTTTTAGATGATCTTAGGGTTGATTACTCTCTCTTGAGTTATAACCATTAACCCTTAATCAAAAATCCTAATCAGATTATGGATAATCTATCAATTTACAACCTATCTAAAACCTTAATTAGTTCTAAAGTTTTCTAATAAAGTACCGAAAACCTATGCAAGATCTCTCTTCGTATAATTTACTCATTTCACTTAATTTTAATTTCTACTAAATCACCTAACTCTTGTTAGCCCAATTTAATCATTTTTCATTCGATTCACCCCCTCAGTTTGTTATAATCACGTAATCACAAAAATAAAACAAAACAAATCTAATAAAAACTATCACATTTCATTAATTCAAGAATAAAACTCTAAAGGTGAGTTTAGAACATGCTCAACATGTATATCTTATCATCAACTATTCAATCGAATTCTATTCAATGATAAAACCAAAAAAAAATAGGAAATACAATTGAAACAGAGGACGGGAGGCAACGGCACTGAGAAACCTCCTGATTCGAGAAGTACATCAGGTCAGCTTCTTCTCCTCTTCTTTCTTCCTTCTCTTCCTTAATCTCTCGATGTATTCTCCCTAAAGTTTTTCAAGGTGGCTGATGCAAATTGACTCGAGCCTTTTCGTTTTTACCCTTGGAGGCCAAATTAAAAAAAAATTTTTCCAAGGATTGTAGTATAGAATGCAACCTTGGGTCATTTTGTTTAATCGGAACCAAATTCATGGAACTAAGCTAGCCTATATGTCATGATATGCAAACAAAATTAGCAAGGAAGAGGGGGGTTTTCAACCCTTGGAAATTTGGACTAAAACAAGCAAATTGTAAGAAAATGTAATAAAAAGTGTTTTTGGATTTTAGGAATGGAAAAGCGATAAAATGAAAACAACGATCAAATGATAATAGTATCCTCTTGAAAACGAGCTTCGGCTATCATCATTCAAAACGAATTTTAATGGGAGTGAATCACTATGTTTCAAATGGTAAACCTTAAATAACTCTTTAAGTCCAAGTTTTCAATTAATGAACTCCAATTATTAAAACCTTGTTGGATGCTCATAGTGTGTGCAATGGGTAAGCTAATGCAATAAGTCATTTGGGATCTAGAATCATCTCTATGCCAAACATAACTAGGCAAAAAAGAGAATCAACCAAATCACAAATAAACACATATGAGACTTCATATATTCAAGCTCAAAATTTTACATAAACAAATCCCAACAACACATTAAATATCCAATACTTGATTAAACTCTAATTAAGAACATTCAACTACAAATTACAAATCCTAAAACTAAGAGTTCATAATAATGTAGCTGAATATGGGATGAATTACTCCCCTTTGAAGCCCATTGAACTCCAGTGGTTGCTACATTTTTCAAGAGGAAAGAGCTGCCTAGCCAAGCATTACTCTAGGATGAATCTCAACCGGGAACCCATTGGAAGCATCCATTGTAGCAGCTGACGGTGGAGAAGTTAATGGTGAAGTGGAGAGGAGAGGGTGATGATAGTGTCCGAAGGTCCTTTAGATAGTGAGAGAGTGTTAGAGAGAGCCAAAGAGTGTTGTTTTTTCAACAGTGTGGTGGTTGCTTTTGACCTAAAATGGTAGGTTTTTAAAGGGAATGGGTTACGGATCAGGTTGTACAGTAGGTTTCTTTTTGAAAATGGTTCAGTTATTTGAAGGTTTTCCGTAGCGAACTTTTCCCGAAATTTTTACTGCTTTGTTGGCCCTTTTCATCGCAGCTAACTTTTCCCAAAAGTTTTTGCTTGGAGCTCCTCATTCTTCACCGTGGCGACACATCCTCTTCGCCACAGCGAACTTCCTGCTGCACCTGTTGACTTGTTGACTTGAATTCAGCTCTTTTCATTCCTTGACTCTACATCTTCGTCTTGAGTCTCCTACAATGAACAAATGGTAGTTTGAAGTATCAATTGTTCTCAAAAAATTAATTAGTACAATTAACACTCGTTTTTGAAAAATTTTACTCTCAAACTACAAAAAATAAAGGTAGACACTCAAGAGTCAAATTAAGCATAAAATTTAGAAATAAGAGCCAAAAAATGTATTAAAGGTCATGAAAATGTCATCAATTTATATAATAAACTTGGGCTCAATCAAATTCCCCTACACTTAGACCTTTTTACTCTTGGATAAAGTTTATAAGAGTTAAAGAGACACTAGTGCAAAAGAAAATCCTGACCATGCTTAAAATAAGAGTAGGAAATTGGGAAAAATCACTTTCTCATAAATCAGTCAAAGCAAACTAAAATAGTTCCAAGAAAATAAACACCATCACTATAAGAAAATTGCAGTTTAGCGACGGAAAATATCGACGGAATAACCAAATATTTCGTCGGTATTAAGGTTACCGATGGAATATACCGACAGTGCGAAAACGTCGGTGATACGGCCGTAGCAAACTTTACCGACGGAAATTTAGCGAGCGTCGCTAATTTTAGCGACGGAAAGAGGCGTACCGTTGGTAAAGTTTATCGACCGGCTAAACAAATTCTGTCTGTAACTTAGCGACCGAGAAAATGTTCCGCCTGCATCATTACCGACGGAAATACATGTACCGTCGGTACATCGTCTTCATTATTATCTACAGAGAAATAATTTCCGTGGGTATATACGTTAACAATATACCGACGGAATATCATTTTTGTCGGTATATACGATAACAATATACTGACGAAAATTAGCTTCTCCGTCGGTAATGGTTATTATTAATTTTTTATTTTTTAATATTTTCATTATATTTAATGATAAAACGTTACATTTAATTTGTTAATGATTATAACATATAAATTATATTTAGTTCATTAAATAATTGATAATAAATATTTAATTTGATTAAATTAAAAATTTGAATAATAATTAAAAATAAAAATATCTTAATTTATAATAAAAATGTTACAAGGTTAAAAACGTTACGTTGTACAAAGTAAATGACCAAATACTACTACTGATCGGAAGCTAGTGGATCGTCTGGTTGGTCCGGTGACCTGCTCCTCGCCTTCAACTCGTCCAACGATAGTTGCTGTGTAGCTATCGTCTGCTGCATCTGTTGCACCTGCTCCAGCAATGTCTGCACTATGCTCTGCAGCGCCTGTATTTGAGAGGCGTCGGGCCGCCTAGAAGATGCAGCTGTACTGGACGTGGAGGATTGCGAATAACAAGTATTCGCAAATGAGCCTAAGCCGAAGA
>JAOSBN010137274.1:0-27163 GCA_027563595.1 Erythroxylum suave
CAAAGCTCTATTCTTTTGTCTCCACTAAAACTTCTCTTCTTCTTTCTCTCTCCTTTACTTTTTGATTTTCACTCCTTCTTTCCTCATTCACGTTTTTAGCCTTCGTATTTACAAGACAATCTTTTCCTCTTCCCATTCTACCGTTAATGGGTGAGAAAGTATACCTTGCCCTTCCTTTAACGCCTTGGTGCTTCTATCCTTAAGTAATCTTCCAAAAATACCCTTATGCATTCTTAATTCTTCAATCTAACTTACACTATGCTATACCCTAACTTAATCTTAATTCTTCCATTTAATACTTCAAGTTTCCATCAATCCTTGAATTAATCCTCCTAAACTTGGCATAATAATTAACTCCAATTAAAATGATTTATCTAACAATACAACTAAATTTATTCAAATTACGCTTACTAAAATAAAATAATTCGTGCCTAACAGATCAAAACTAGCTTAAAATCTATCAGATCATTCATATTTCACTCCTTTATGTAGCAGTTTGGTCAAAAGGCGTGCTATCACTGAGAATCACTTCACAAACCCACGACAGTAACTCATCAAACCTAGAAAATTTCTCACATTTGTCAAATTCTGTAGCAGCTTCCAATTAACAATTGCTTCAATCATGCTGGGATCAACTCTAATCCCTTGAGAAAAAACAATATTTCCTAGAAAAGATACCTCTAGAAGCTAGAAATCACACCTACTCGGCTTAGCATACAATTACTTTTCCAATAAGGTCTGTAACACAACCCTTAGATGCTCATCATGATCATGTTTATTTTTGGAATAGACAAGTATATCATCTATAAATACCACTACAAACTAGTCTAAATAGGGCCTAAATGCTCTATTCATTAGATGTATAAATGCAACTAGAGCATTAGTTAGCCCAAATGGCACCACCAAGAATTTATAATGTCTATAACAGGTCCTGAATGCAGCTTTCGGAACATCCACATTCTTTACCCAAAGTTGATAGTATCTTGATCGAAGATCTATCTTGGAAAATACTCCTGCGCCTTTTAATTGATCAAAACAAATCTTCTATACTTGGCAACGGATACTTATTCTTCACTTTAACTCCATTCAGTTGCCTGTGTTGGATCGAAAAATAAAACATGCAAGATTTGGTTAAACGGTAGATTTCAAAACCTTTTTAGAAATCAAAACACAATAGAAGAAGGATAACCAAATCAACATGCCAAGCCATACATGATACGATAGATGGAAAACAATTATCATAAGAACAAGATGGAGATTATACTACCGACTCCTTTTGCTACAGCTTTAACTCCTCGCTATGCTATCCTCTCCTTCTTTAGCCTTGCTTTTGAATCCTTTCCATTGTCAATGTATCCTCTTCTTGTTGATGTATCCTCAACCAATCCGATCTACCTTTTGTTCTTCTTGAATAACTTGGTTAATAAGATCCTTTGGTGGGAAAGGAGAAGAAATATTTGGAAGAGATTTTTCTTAGAAGAAAGAAGCCAAAGATTAGACAACTCTTACGTAAATTTCGGCTAACACTGCAAGAAAGGAGAGAGAGTCCAAAAAATACAAGAACACCTCTCTTACAGGTTGTCAATTTTGGTTATCCATGAAAAGAAAGAAGAAGTGGTGAGCATCCAATGCATCTCTTCACTCTTTAATCAAACATGAAGAAACCATTAAATGAGACGCTTCTCATTTGTTTTAAGATGGCTATATAAAAAGACCAATAACCTAAAATGACATGTCAATTTTAGTTTTAGTGATGAAAGAAGGAAGATGATCCATCAAATGCACCTCTTTCATCTTTAATCAAATGAATGCTAAAAGGTTACAATACATGCCATCATTAAAAGACAACCACTAAACCATTTAATGGTAAGATCATTACTCCGTTTAATGATGATAAAGCAAGATAAATACCATCTTTATTTAGCAATTCAATGCTAAATGTGCAGCTGCACATTTCGCATTAATAAAACTGAAATTTCACCTTCCATTTCTTTAAGCATTTTGTTTTAATTTAATTAATCCAATTAATCAAATTAAACCAAAGTCTAGCCCATTTCTAAATGTTCATTAGGACTTCTAATTAACCATTAACTAGTGTAAGCCCAACATTTAATCATAGGTTTTAAAACCTCCATTTATATTTTTTACTTTGCCTGATAACCTTCCTTGGAGCCAAGTGGGGAGTCTTATTGGACTTAGATAATTCAAGTTCTAATAAGCCCAGAATTAACTTGATCTCATTAGAATTAATTTTAGCTTGTTAACTAAATGTCATTCTGCTAAATACAATTAGTGGAACCATTGAATTGCTAAATATTATAAGAACACATGTCCAATTGCAAACCCTATTATAAACCTTATTATAGTCATTCGTACAACAAAAATTAAAATTACAGTTTTGCCCTTATATTGGCTTTTCCTTCTAGATCTCCCGTTTTACTCTATATGATGATTAACACATAAGATCTCATCTTGGCGTTAAGACTTGATAGGTAGCTGGTCCATTAAACTCCTGGCACCAGTTTAATCACCAATCTCCATAAAACATCTAGAAGTGATGATATCACTATAAACTCTTTATTTGAGTGAATGTTCCCTGATACATGTTTCAATTAATAATTCCAACATGCAAACACTAGATTAATACTCCGTAAAAATCCACTCTGATCATATCAAAAATTATAATGAAATACATATGAGTTCACCATTCATCAAGATTGTGGTCCATACTAAGCAAATGCTAAAATGTATGTTTTAATATTAAAGTAACGACCTAATTTATTCAGTAAAACATACGTCATTCCAAATTCATTTAATAGCGACATTATCAATAGTCGACTACTATCATGATATGAAACTCGTCATTCCTTTGAAGTAAACTCCTTTACTTATATAGAGATAAATTGCGACACTACAGTCTAAACTATAATCGAGTGACCAACTTGATTATTCAACTATGAATCAGTTAATTTAAATTCTAATAATATACGTGTTTCTCATACATCTTCATGTATATGTATATTATTAAAAAAGGAATCTTGGTCCCTTATGACTAGTTATATTATACTTATACAATTAAAACCAAACTTTTTTATTTTATTAATATTAAATATTTTCATTACAAACTTATAGCTAGAAGAAGATTAAGTTACATGAAAATACACATGCTTTCCAGGGAACTATATTTACATAACTCCAACAGCCTGTAATAAATGCACACCCAGAGAGCACCATCTTTCTTCTTAACAAACAAAATCGGTGCTCTCCAGGGTAAGACACTGGGTTGAATGAACACCTTATCCAATAGCTCTTGTAACTTAACCTTCAACTCCTTCAATTCAGTAAGAACCATCTTGTACAGTGCTCTAGATATAGGAGCAGTTCCAGGCATAACTTCAATAGACTAATCCACCTCCCTTTCGGGCTGGAGTCTAGGTAATTCTTCAGGAAATACATTTAAAAATTCACTCACCACTGGAATATCTTGCAATTTACCCCCCTCCTTAAAATTAAACACACAGCTGGATGAGCTTCACAACTTGCATGCTTG
This sequence comes from Erythroxylum suave, assembly GCA_027563595.1. NCBI lineage: Eukaryota > Viridiplantae > Streptophyta > Magnoliopsida > Malpighiales > Erythroxylaceae > Erythroxylum > Erythroxylum suave. The sequence goes on from JAOSBN010137274.1 coordinate 3,551, forward strand.
CATAGCAAATACCATACTAGCTAGAGAACCATTATAGGTGACATGTAATATTATTTCACATTGGTCAGGATTTCTATGCACAACTATTGTAGCACCACAGTCAATGACTACCTGATCCTTGGATAACCAATCCATACCCAAAATCAAATCAAATTCATGAAAAGGAAGTTTAGTCAGATCCGCTACTAAATCATTCCCTTGGATCATAACAGGGCAGTTTCTATACACCTGATTAACCAACACACTACTACCCAGAGGACTAGTTACAGCAATATCATACTCTAACTTATCTACAGGCATCACTTTACCAGAAATACCTCTAACACAAATATAAGAATCAGTGGATCCAGGATCAATCAAAGCATGAATTTTAGAGTTAAAGAGAGATATAGTACCTGCAATGACTTCAGGTGCATCTTGATCCTCGCAAGCTTTCAAAGCATAAGCTCGAGCTGTAGCTGATGGCACAACAGGTCGATCAATAGTTTCTAATATAGTACTGGAATTAGGTCTAAAATGACCAAATCCTTCATGGCCTCTCTTACGTCCTCTATTTCCAACAGATGCATGAGAAATGTAGAAACTAGTTTGTGATGTCTAAGGTTGTCTCATAAGACGTAACTCTCCAATAAATACCCCAATGATGTTTTGAGCAATGAAGGAACTATGGAGCACCAAAATGTTGGCCCACTGAAGATCCCCTACTAAAAGCAATAGATTAGGAAAAATTTTGTCTCCTTCCTCGAGCTATAGATCCTTGAGTAAATTCCGATGCAGAGGGAACACATTCACAACTTCACTTGCTCGAGGACTGACCTCCACTAGTAAAGCCCCTTCGCTGAGTAATTGCCACCATATGTTCTTTGATTGAATCATTTAATCCATCCTTAAACTTATTCCATCAGAACTCCTCAGTAAGTACTGGTTCAAGAACATACTTGCTAAGTTGATCAATCTCTCTGTCGTAATCAGCAACTGTTAAGTTTCTCTACTTTGGATTCAGAAATTGCTTCTACTTCTCCTTTCTATAAGCTTTCGTCACATACTTGGCTTTAAATTCTTAGGAAAGAAATCACAAGTCAGAAGCTCTAGCAATTGAGGATTTTTCAGAACGAACATCCACCATTCATAGGTTATTCCCTAAAGAAGAGAAACAGCACAGTGCACTATCTGATCCGATAGGCAACTAATTTCATCTAACACCCTCTTCTCCTTCTCTAACCGAAATTCAACTCTTTCAGACTCCTCTAGAGATGTTCCAATAAATTCCTTAGCTCCATACTTCTGCAACTAATCAATCAGAGCCTTAGATTCCATCATACGACGTAGCAAAGTCATCATGTCTTGCGATAGCTTAACCAAAGCCTCCGCATGAGTTGGAGGTGGAGGTGGTGGTATTTCTTCTCGATTTTCACTCCAGAGGGTCCAAATATAGTTGGAAAAGATTGCTCAGGATTATTATTCTCTATAACCTCATCAACAACTTAGTGAGATCTTTCCATATTTAATTTTATAATCAAAACATGGGACAAACCCCACTAGGCCAAACACAACTCTTATATCTACGTATAAGTAATAGTTAAGCATTAGTTAAATCAGATTCACCTAAACCATGCTCTGATACCAAATGATGTGACACCTACATACCCCCTAGGAGGATATGTAGATGCTACTCAACATAGAACCAAAATACCAAAACATATTAAAGCATTTTCAAAAAAACAAGGAATAAACATTTCATTCATTATTGATTGGGTCATATTTAGAACATAACATATACATGGTACTTATTATATACAAGCCTTAAATCCAAATCCAAACTGTATTAATGCTTTTACAAACCATCTACTTCAAAATACAATATGCTTCATTACATTTATTGCAACTCAAAAACAAGCTGAACATTTCCAGAATAAAACACAATCTTCTTGGCCACTGTGGTTAGCTTGGTCATAGTCTCAAGTCTTTTTATTAGAACCTACATGGAGACAAAACCACCGTGATAAGAATATAGCTTAGTGGGGAATAGATATATAATCCAGCGATTGTTTCTAACAATCGTCTGGCATTCACATGTAATGAATCATATCAAATCTCAGACAACCTTTAATGGTTTAAATTACTGAACATTCAATATCATTTGCTTCAGATCAAAATATAATATATCATAATAGAATATACTTGCCTTAAATTTATATGTATTTGTACAAAATATCAAAATCACAAAATAGAACTTTAAAGTATTTGAACAAAATACTAGAATCACAAAATAGAACTTTAAAGTATTTGAACAAATCTTGTTTATATTAGAATAACATTTAGTTGTATCAGAACTTAACTTAACTTATATCAAATCAAAATTTATATTATTTCAGAATTTGAAATATATCATAACACAAAACAAGTTAGCCTACTAATTCTGTTTTTACAGAAGTGGGTAATAGGACTAGAATAGGTGATACCAAAGACAGATGATACCTTTGGTATCATAGAATAAGAGAAACTTATGTCTCGACACCAAAGTGTCCTCATTAGGAGACACCAAAGTATCAATATCAGGAGAGACTTATGTCTCAGACACCGAAGTGTCTATATCAGGAGACACAAAGTGTCAAAACCTTAAATGTGTCTAGGAGAAACTGCAAACCCCTTTTAGGCATGCCTATTTACCCACGACTAGGATTTGACAGTTTTAAAATAAACCATTTCAAGTTTTAGAATCACATGTGAAGATTACTCTTTATTCCACTTTTCTCAAATTAAACATAAACATGAATAACCAATTAATCATACCTTATAAGCATAAACATCCACAATAATGTACCATTAATGGCATTATGTACTTACAAATTACATATACTTACTCAAAATCCCATTTTTTAAATAATCATATTCAATTCACATCACATAAACTTTTTAAAATACATTTACATTCATCGGGAGAAATTCATCCTTAAACACACCATACATTTTGTCATTAGACTGATTATTCATTAACCACACATTCTTTAAGTAATTACCTCAATTAACAATCCATAATTAAATTACCTTTTACTCAATTAATCTCATATCATCTAGGTTTATTTTCAATCTCAATTAAGATCAATTAAAACATTATTAAGTACCCTACCCTTATATAATCCAAAAATTGTAAAAAAATTAACATTTTCTATGTTGAAAACGCTACTCATGATTGTGGGATACCCTCCTATGATCGTGACAGAAGCTACTGTATAGCCTACCTATTTTCCTGCATAATTCTAGATTTTCTTAGGACATGTTCTGAGTCAGTTTTGTATGGTCATTTTGACATAGAAACTGAGGTTTCTGGGCAATATGTTCTTCTAAAAAAATTTCCTATATTTATTAAGTTTCAAATGAAATAAAGTTAATACAATTTGGTTCATTATTCCTAGAGTTATACCAAAAATACCATAGACTATTCTCTTATAGTGCCAATAATTAAAGACAAGTTTCAAAACCTTTATAGATAGAACTAAAATTTGATTGTTTATAAAAATTGTAGACATATGTATTTATATTAATCTAAAATTAAAATCATTACATTTAGACATCTACAGGTTAAGATATGGATAATACCAAATTTTGTTCAGTAGAATCACTACAATAAACTCTTTTGTCAAACTAGAATTATCATGCAACCATCATTTTTCTAGAATTCAATTCTCATCATCTTAACACATATTTATGCCAATTCAAATCTAATAACACTTGTATTAATACATTCTATCAAGTTAAGAATTGCCTTACCTTCTAGACTTCAAATTCTTACTTCAAAGAACCAACTAAACCAGCCCTTCCAAGCAATCAACACTTATCTATGATTAAGGTGAAAGTAGGATGCTTTTAGCACCAAAAAGATGGTAACATAGAAGATAACTTACGGTAGCTTTCTTGATGCAGTTACTTACAAAGATTACAAGTGAAGATGACCAAAATTCAAGTAAAATTCTAGAAGTTTAGAGAGGATGAGAGATTTCAATGGAGAAGACTAAGGATAGAGAGAAAACCAAAAACATCAAAAAGGCTAGAGTGATTCAGCTCTTGCTTTGCAAGGTGTCCTAACCTTAAAGGGACACATGTCCTTGTATGGCATGAACTACATGGAAAATATAGGAGTGAGCAACTTGCCTTCTTATCATGCTTCTAAATGCCAATGCATTAGCCATGCCAAATGTCACAATTTTATTAGGCCATTTGTCACTCACTAATGTTACCAAATGTCATTCAAAGTATTGGCTTAGTCATACTAATTTCCATGTACCAACTTATCTTGCCGCTTGACATTAATACCTTAATTCTCTAATGGTATTAATTAATTCCAATTCACTAAGTATGATCCATTAAACTAAAATTCAATTCTTATGCAATTTTTAATCATATCATAATTTTTAACACCTATCATAAATGTACTTTTATGAACATGTAACATTCCAACTAGGGTACAATTTGGGGTATCGTACCATAAGTAAGACGATTTCACATTATCTCATTTTATTCTTTTGTTATTATTTATATTTAAAACTAGATTAGACATATCCAAATGTATATATCATTGCATAATGTACTTAAAGCATATAACATTCCATTCAAATAAATTGAAAAACCATTATTATTGAAATTTAAATGGAATCTAGTTTTATTAAACTAGAAACAAATATTACATTTTTAGTCAAAGCATGTACATAAAAACAATTGTCCAATTCTACAATAAACCCACTAGGGAGCATCAATACATATATGCCTATAGCTAAAGCAGCAACTCTTACTCCATTGCCCACTCGCAGGTCTAACCGTCCTTTGTTAGGTTGTCTACTATTCCTAAGGCCCTTCATGTCAATACAAATGTGTGAGCCATATCTAGTATCTAATACTTATATATTATTAACAGAAATAGTATGAATATCAATAACATTAACACTTGTACTTGATGGGGCATCAGATGCCTTCTTCTGCTTCAAAGACTCCAGATAGGCCTTGCAGCTTCTCTTCCTGTGGTCATCCTTGACACAGTGGAAGCAAGTTCCCTTCGAGGCAGTCTTCTTTGCTTTCTTGACACCTCTGCGAACTTGTAACATCCCATTATCCCATGCTAAGGGTTAGGACCCTAAAATACTATGCATAAGAGATTACTGAGAAATTAGAAAGTGCATTTCATGCTCATGCATAATATGACATACGCACACATATGTGAATATTAATTTTTGAACATTAAAATGATTATACATTCATTCATTGACATTTCTAGGTATAATTGAGTTATAAATGTGATTTTTGTTATGAATTGTGGTTTATATGACTTGAAAATTGATTTGGAGTATTAAAATGTTAGTTTAGAATTTTTTGGTGAAATTTTGGAAATTTCTGAAAATTTGGGGACAATTGAACTAGAAATTGGAGTTAAATGGACTAGTAAATGAAAGAACATTTTCTAAACCAATGGGAATTGGACATATGGCATGTCACTTACCACACCATGCATAACCCATAAGTCTCTCTTATGTGAAAGATTTATTTAATTGTTGTCTTTAATTCTTGCTTTTCTCCTTCTCTACGAAACCTTTCTTCTTCTCATCTTCTTTATTTCTTGTCCATCTTTCACAATTTTTGCTTCACCCATCTTCTTCTAAGTTACATCTTGCTCTTATCTATCATTTCCTACTCCATCTTATTGCCTTCTTCTTCTTGTATCAAAAACCCAACCAAATCTGCCCTAGAATGATGATGGATGTGAGATACGTAGGAAAGCTAGGCTTGGTGTGTTTTTGAAATATTTGGAGCTAAATAAAGTAAGTTGGGTTTTAATCTTTATAGGTAGTGTTAAATAAAGCATTTTAATGTGTAATTTGAGAATTTTGATCATAATCATAAAGAAATGTACATATATATGTGTGTGTTGAATCATGGATGAGGAAAATGGATGTATAAATGCCTTGTTTTTGTGTATATTGAAAGTGATATGTCATAAGTTGTGTAGAGGTGAAGTTGGAATTGAAAGAACATTAAAATGGTATAATAAATGTATAGAAAATGGTGATGAATGTGTATATGTATATGTTCAGTTTTGGGTGTTTTTTTATCTCTCATTGGTTTTGATTTGTTTATGAATGATATTAAGTTGAATTTGGAGTAAGAATGAAGAGGAAATAATGAGGATATGAGCTAGAATTGATAAACTAAGCAAAAGGGGTAAACTAGGATGAAAATGATGATGAAGTGTTTTAGAGTATGTTATATGCAGTGTTTTAATAAACAGACATATGTATTTTGGCCATAACTTGAGCTATGAATATCCAAATTGAATGGAATTTGATATTCAGTAAACTAGAATCATATGGATACAGTTTTATTGAAGGCATAGAATTTGAATTCTATCTTGTAGAGTCTTGAAATTTGGTTTGAAGTTGAAAATTGTGTATTGTCGAGGTATAAAAATAGTTTTTAGTATTTTAGTTATAACTGTCATAATACAGAACCAAAATGCATGAATTTGAGGTCATTAGAAACTTGAGATATTTAGTGACATTTGATTAAAAGAAAGTGTTCTCTAAAGAGTTCATGTTCAAGGTCAAAATGGTCATACAAAATTGACCTAAAAATATGTCTTGAGAGAAACTAGAAAACTACAGAGTATCTGGGAAATTAGCTTCTGTCACAATCATGGCTGGGGATGACACGATCATAGGCAGTGAATTTTCATGGAAATGTTGTGATTATACTAGGATTGAACCTATTAAGGATAAAGTGAATAATTATGATGTTTTGGACTTAATTTGGGGGGTTAAAATAAGGACATACCTAGTGAATAACTTGCTTGATGCTAGGAATGTGATGTTATAGATGCTATAAATGGTATTTGTGTAATTGAAGATGCCTAAATAATTAAATAGAGTTTAATGAGGAAATATGATCAAATTAGCAATTGAATTAGTGTGATGATGTTGTTTTAGAGGTAGTTAATTATGGGAAAATTGTTGTTAAAATATGCGTTGATTTTGGATGAATGGAGAAGGAAATTGCAGGGCACGATTATGGCCCTCACCCCATGATCGTGACCTGTCAAACATTAGTTTCAGTCATGATTATGGCCTAGTTAGCAATCGTTTCTATCACGATAATGGCAGGGACACCAAGATCGTGGCCAAGTCTAGGGAAAAAAAGAAATGTCTTTTGAGTTAAGTTTGAACCAACCAATGCTAAGGTGTTTCCATATGAGATAATAAAGTTTGAATGAGATCTTAAGTGAACCTAGCTGTTGATAAATGAGGAGGAAAGTGAACAAAGTGCATTATGTATTAAAGATTGGTTGAATGATGTTTCAAATGATTGTGATATGCGAATAAAGGAAATGTACCCGGGATTGTCATTGAGCATGCATTGTATATAATCTCAACGTTGTATGTGTTGCATGATATAAAGGAGTAATTAGAGCGACATCATCTCAACGTTGCTGGAAGTTCGAGGTGATAAGCTATCTGAAGCAAACTATAAGTAACTTAAGATGGTCTCATACTGAATTATTGTTTCCTTACATTCTTTATTAAATTATTGTGTCAATGTGATTGTGTTGATTCCGGACAATTGATTTTTTGAGGAGTTACATATTCGAGATTGTATTGGAAGTGCTACTTGAATGTGAATATGACTAATTACTTGTTCTCAACTTCAATGTTGAATGTCGAGCGAAAAGTTCGATGACAAATGTGAATAAGAAATAATGTGAGTGTGACTGAATGAGTTTAATCATTGGATATGCATGATGCATTTCATTACATGAATGCATGAAATGTAAAAGCAGTTGTCACCGTAGCTACCAGTAAAAAAAGCTTAAAGCTCAGACACTTGTGGTAAGAGCCTATGGCTTGATTTATATGATAGATCCTAATATCTTCAACAGATATGTGACAGAATGATAGAGTCCAGTATCCATAATGGATACGGGATAGAATGATAGAGCTGGTATCCACAATGATTACAGGATAGTGATAAGGGCACTTGGTCATAACAATGTATTAAGTTAATTTGAATCTCATAAACCTTGCATATACACAGGAATTATATGTTTTGAACAATTGTAATTGAATGTTAAATTAAATTGAATGAAAATAGGAACATATATGTACAAAGTGTTTTATGATGACACACAAGAAATTCAATGTTGTGAATTATGAATTGTATATATTAATGTGATATGTATGATATGAGTGAACCATAGTGGATGCTTACTCAACTGAGTTCGCAAAACTCATCAAAATTGAAATGTTGACTTTTCAGGTATGAGAGCATCGACTGAGCTGCTAATACTGCATAGAAGGGACCTAGTTCAACTTTTTGGTAGATGACATGGTTCAGAGGTCAGTCAGCTGGGACATAGATTTTTAGATAAATTTTTGTATATTTCCTTATGTGTGTAGCATATTCTGTGTAAAGAAATGTGAACTCTGATTAGTTTTGAGGATGTTCACATATGGATGTTAATGTAAGCTACAATATTGTTTGTGAAACGAAATGAGGAATTTTTGGTTTTAGAAATTTTGATATTATATTTTAATTTATAATTCCATGCAAGGTGCAAAAGGAATATAGTTAGCACACCATTTACATCAAGCATGCACACGAAAGTTCGAAGGGCATCCGTGTACGTGTCGGGTAATAATAGGGTGCTACAGGACTTCTTCTTCTTTTGGCTCTTTTTCTTTGAACTAAAAGAGTCCACCAGTATCACAATCTTGTCCTTGTAGGCAGGTGAATCAACTGCCTTAAGCATATTGACTAGCTTGGAAATTATAAGGGATATATTGTTCATCTAATAATTAAGCACAAATTGTGAGTAACTATCGGTTAATCCCATTAGAATTAATTCAATACTTGATTTATGATCCAAAAGAAAACCAAAGGAGGCCAACTGCTTGATGTAGCCATTCATCTTTAGTGCATACTACACTAGAGATGTCCCCTCAACCATGTTGGAGTGGAAGAACAATTGTGAAGTCTCAAACATTTCGCACCTTACTTGCTCATCAAAGAGCTCCTTAAGATGCTAAACTATGGTATGAGCATCCGTAGCTTCTTACTACTTTTGTAACTCTAGTGGCCTAGTGGCTAGCATAATACTATTGGATCAAAAACAAAAGCATACTTGGTTTGGCTAAATAGTAGATTTCAAAAACTTTTTTCGAAATCATAACACAGTAGAAGCATAAACACCAAATCAACATGCTTTTAATCCATATATAGTACGACATAAAGAAAATAAATATAATAAGAACAAGATCAGAATATTGCCGACTCCTCATTACAGCTATGACTCCTTGCTGCTGTGTCCTCAACCAATCTGATCTACCACTTGTTCCCCTTAGACAACTTGGTTAATAATATCCTTTGGTGGGAAAGGAGAAGAAAAATGGAGGAGAGGAAACCTTTTGCTATGTCCGAATGTTGGGAAAGCTTGGAGAGACCACTAAACTCACACCTTAATTTTTATCGAAGTCAAAAAAATGAATTGTCTAAAACTAAAATCTCCAACACTTGGTTTGGTTTTTGGGAGAGAGTTAATGAAGATAGAAAAGCCACTCATGTTAATTGTTTGCATGAAAGTTAAATAAAAATGTGTCCTTTCAAGTCTAACACTTGGACGTTTGGGAGAGAGTGAAGAGAGATAGCAAAAACGAACCATCCATTCTTTTAATCAAAAGAATTCCACTCTTCATTCAAAACTCCCACCTTCATTCATCTTTCATGAATTAAAGAAGTTATATGTTATATACATTAAAACCAACCACTAAACCCATTTAAAAATTAGATACAAGATCGGTTTTGGGGGTAAGTGGAGAGTCAATGCACCATTCATTTACTAATCATCAAAATGAATTGTCTCCATTACATGCTCACATTCATTCATGCACGTTTTGCGATCTTTCAAAAGCTATTAAACCATTTAGTGATGATGAGCATTTTAAGAATGCTATCACTAAAAATGGAAGGAGAGACATGTTGTTTGCTTTAAAACAATCATTAAACCATTTAATGATGATGAGCATTACTTAAACCCCCACTCCTTTCATGCTTTTATTAATGAAAGACATAACCTAATTCTACATCTTTGTATTTAATTCAATTAATCTAATTTATTAAATCAAAATCCAGCCCAATATTAAATGTTCCTTTGGGCTTATCATTAACAATTAATTAGTGTAAGCCAAACATTTAATTATAGGCTTAAAACCCCAATTAAATTAACTTTTAATTAAAGTGTTCCGTTCTTATTGGCTCAAATCCAATTCATCCATTTCTCTCCAAACTATCTCATTTTCTTTCTGATAACCTCCATTTATTTTTATTACTTTCCTTGATAACCTTTCTAGAAGCCAAGTGGGGAATCTAATTGCAATTAAATAATTCAAGCTCCAGTAAGCCCAGAATTAATTTAATCGCATTATAATTAATTCCGACTTGTTAATCAAATGTCGTTCCACTAAAGCCAATTGGTTGAACTCTTGAATTACTTATAATTATGAGAAACCGTGTTTTAAAATTATTAATTTGATGTCCAATTGCTAACTCTATTATAAACCATATTATAGCCATCCGTATAATAAAGGATAAAATTATCGTTTTGCCCTTATGTTAGTTTTTTCTTCTAGCTCTCCGATTTCACTCTACATGGTGATTAACATACAAGATCCAATCTTGGTATTAAGTCTTGATAGGTAGCTAGTCCATCAAACTACTGGCACCAGTTTAATCACCAATCTAGGTAAAAGATCTAGAAGTGATGATATCACTATAAACTCTTTATTTGAGTGAATGTTCCCTGATGCATGTTTCAATTAATAATTCCAACATGTGGACACTAGATTGATATCCTATAAAAATCCATTCCGATCATATCAAGAATTATAACGAAACACACATGATTTCACCACTCATTAAGATTGTGGTTCGTAGCAAACAAATGCTAAGGTGTATGTTTTAAGATTAAAGTAACAGCATACTTTATTCTTTAAAAACATACATGATTCTAGATTCATTTAATAGTGACATTACCGATAGTCAACTACTATCATGATTTGAAACTCATCATTCTGTTGAAATAAACTCCTTTACTTACAAGGAGGTAAATTGCAACACTACAGTCCAAACCATAATCAAGCGACCAACTTGATTATTCGACTGTGAATCAATTAATTTAGATTATCATAATATATAGGTTTCCCATACATCTCCATGTGTATGTGTATTACTTACAAAAGAACCTTAGTACCTTATAACTAGTTATATTATGCTCATACAAATAAAACCAAACTTTTTTGTTTTATTAATAATAAATATTTTCATTACAATATTGTAACTAGAAGAAAATTAAGCTATATGTAAATTCACTTGCTTTCCAAGGCATTATATTTACATAACCTAAACAAATACAACTAGTCATCTCGCTTTCATCGAGATGCTTCCTATATGCCTTCCAATCATCATCGGAAGCATCAACAGCAGGGGATCAAGAAGTGGTTCTTCCAATACGTAACCAAGCTTCCTGGACTTGAGAACTCCTCTTAAGTTCTTGAGCCAGTCTACGAAGTTTGGTCCAGTCAACTTGATAACTTCTATCAATGATCTTAGATTCACACTAGTACTCATGGTGTTGACTCGGGTAATAACAACCTATCGTCAAATAGAGAAAAATTAGAATGTACTTAAATGCATGTCTATGAGGACTTTAATAACATACATCATGGCTCCCACAATTTTGACAAGTTCATAACCCTCAATATAAATCCGAGAGAACTCATAGAGAAATTCTCCTAATGGGTTAATATCCAATATCCCTAAGAATGACCTTGGGTTTGCCCAACAAACCACCTTAGTTTAACCGGTTGGTATCGATCATACTAATTGCATCTCCAATGTAACTATCTAATATAGTGTTATCAATTGTTGATGTGTGCACACTCATTGGGCTATCAACTCTTGACATGTGTACATCCGATGTACACTACCCAACTTCAACTTTGTCCACATTGATCTTTGATTTGCCCCAAACCAACGCTTCTAATTAAAACAACTCATTAATCTAGAAATCCTATTTCTATAGTTCAAACATATCCGTGTAGAGCAGGCTTGGGTTTACCTAACAACCCTAACTTTAAAAGGACTCTGATTCTCGCCACATTAAAGGAAGGTGTTAGTTTTAATATTCTAAGTGAGGGGTTTGACTAAGGTCTCATCTAACTTAGGTGGTCTTATACATATAACTCATATATATACATATATATATACATGATTCAAGTTGTCGAACAGGAATAGCATTCACTGTTTAGTTCATTTGGTAATCCCTAAGTTTGTTATCCATTTGGTAGTTTCGGACTGGTTTTATTGATTCAATGTTTATATATATATAGATATAGTTACTATAACTATTGGTATGATATGAACTACTCAATCAAATTGGGCCTGAGCCCATAACCATCCATCATGCAAGCCCACACATTCTGCTAACCATGCATTCTGTAATGCATATATGTAAACACATCATTTTGCTTATGACATCTTATGGATCCAAACATGGAAACCCAATCCAACATTTGGATCTAAGCCCAATCCATCACTTATATTTACTATCTTCCTTTTACTAACTTGGCTAAATTACTAATGCATGTTATTTCGATTGGAATTAATATTAATCTAATTAACATGAATTCCTAATTCTAGAAATTAATTCATAATTAATTTACCTTAAAATAATTATTTGATGTCTGAAATTAAATAACTTCAATTTTGTCATACATCCCAATTTTTCTAGTCTTACTAGAAAATTTATTGCTATACTAAAATTAGTTCAAAATTAATTTCTATAATTTCACAAATTTTCTAGAACATCAAATCATCATTCTAAGAATATCTAGGTCTTTTCATGATGACCAAAACAATTTAGGAATCACCCAAAAATTATAATGATGATCGAAACATCGATAAGACACCAAAAAACAACAAATATGACTTCTAAAATTTTTTGGAAATCAAATTTCAAGAAAAATCATTTAGGCATGAATCAAACATCAAATTAACACATTTTTATCACATAAAACTATTTTTAAGGTTCTGGAACCGAAATATAAACATACAAAATCATCAAACAAAACAGATCCTACAATTTCTGGAAAACTGTCCAGATCCTGAAAATTGTTTGATAAAATTACTAAATTTTTTTTAATAATTCTAAAAATATTAAAGAGGAATAAACACGTCCTAAATATTTTCACAAAATTTTCCCAGAATCAAATTCTAGGAAAGTCATTTGTAACCTCATCAGTTTAGCCAATAGACATCATATGCTCAGCAAAAAGACAGATTTCATGCATGTTCTTGTAAAGTCGAAATTAAATATTTTAAACACATTAAAATATTTTTAAATCACAGTTAATCATTGACATGTATTTTATTAACATATTGGTGAAATAAAACCGTGAAAACCATTTTTCTATAATTGATTTCGAACAAAACATTATAGGACCCTAACTTGTCACAATAATGAAAACAGGTTTCACATGTCATGTATTCTACATCTAACAAGGCACAAGATGGCTCTGATACCACTATTAGGTTCCAATCATGCATCTCATACACAATATATATCAAATATATGCAGCAAAAATAGAACATAACCTTAAAAGATAGATCTACTCGTGCAAATGGATATAGAAAAAAAAACGTGAAATGTAAGATGTTTACATACCTTTCTAACATTCTCCTCCGTTGTTTAGTCTTCTCCAAGTTGGGTTGCTGTAAACCACAAAAATCAACGCAACAAATCACTAAGAGATAGCTAGAATTCTTTCTTTATGCTAGTGAAGACAAGAACTCCTAAGAGAGTTAGAGAGAAAAAGTGTGTATGTAAGAAAAAGAACCCTTCTTTTTCATTTGCGTCTTACACAAGATACACAAAAATCATAATAATTTTCTGCACCATTCGGCCTTCCATAACCCCCATCACTAATGCAAAGTCTTGGGAAGTTAATGGTCATGAATAGAATGCATTAATGGAAGTTATGGGAAGTTAATGACCATGAATAGGATGCATTAATGGAAGCCAACAACACTTGCTTCTAATCCATTCCATTCAATGTTTTCTACCACAATCATATCATGATCGAATCCCAAAACACTCTCTCATATCTTGAATCACCATTCAAGACCATTTTACTCATCATTCGAACCTCCTATGTGTGTGACTCATTAAGTTCCTGGTTATTTTGGCCACTTGAATTAACACTTAATTCAAGTAAGTCAAGAGTGATATCTAGCAATATAAAATGAGCCCCAATTAATCGAAAAGTCAGTAGTTTGACTACGAACCCTTGCATACACAATGTTTCCATGCAATTTGTCCTTTCACCATCTATACCCACTTGTTTCAGGTATGGGAAAAGTGTCAATTCCAACTAGACTGACTATGTCACATCTAGTCCAAGTGTTATTAAATCTTATCCTAGGGATCTCATTACTCTTTACATCATTGAAGGCTCTCTTCATGACACAAATCTTCTCTGTCCAAAGACTCCTAAGTAATGACTCTGTCAAGAGGTCATGGGTGTCATCTTCTTCTATCAGAAGTGATGAATCCTTTATTAGCCACTGAATTACCTCCGAATGCCTCAAGCTATACCCAATCACCACCTTATGAGTAACCCCTGAAAGGCATCGATGAATGGAGTCAAAGCATAGGATCAATGTCCAAGATATCCTTTAGCACCTTAAGTTAAAGGATACTTGCACCATTTCTATGATGAGACTATCATTGACATTGGAATAGAATATCCATATGATTTTCTCATAGTAGGTCAATCCAATGTACTTACTACCCTTAGTAAGCATCCATAGGTTAACTCTAAAAAATTCATGTCTACAACTTATGAGATCTACTGTTTGATTTAATTAAGGAGGATAGCATGCGCTAGTCTATCCAAATTAATAATATCCCATCTCATTAATCCTATGACTAAGGAAAGTTTAGATGCTAACATAATCACACACGATAGGAATCTTATTATCATGATCTCATAATGATTTCCCCCATGCTATACTTTGTATCAAGGACTTCATTAAATCAATTTAAGATCAACATCAAATCTATAAGTGTATGAACATCAAAATAATGAAAAATGCCTTTATTGATCATAAAATGATTTAAACAATAAGCGCTAAAGGTGATTTCCTTTAGAGCACTTCTCTATCATGTTATGCCTTATTTTATATGTGCCTCTTTAAATTTATGGCCATTAAAAGAAACCAATGATACATACAATTGGTTGGTCATTATAACGCTTATCCAAATGGGGTGATTGAGGATTCGCTTATGCAGGCAAATGAACTAACATTTCATGCTGACTTTTATGTGATTGACATGAATAATGAAACTTCCCATAACCCAATACCTATCTTACTTAGGAGGTTGTTTCTTAACACAACCCAAACTAAGATAGATGTTTGTGAGGGTAACCTTACGATGGAATTCAATAGGGCAGTTACTCGTTTCAATAGTTTTTATCTTAATAAGCATTCTCATTATAACCACTTTGTTTTTGCAATTAATGTGATTTACCTTTCAGTATAGGAAGATTGTAAGCCAAAGTATACAAACAAACGAGAAGTAGTTTCAGCAAAAGAGAAGACCAAAGCTTCTAATGTCTTATCAAAAAGCTTTATCATTAATCAAAAAGTGCCTCTTTCTTATGTTAAATATAAACTATTTCCATATAAATTTCTTCTTTATTGTGTCAGTCCTTTAATGATAACTAATTTCTTTGTTTATGGTGCGGTAAAGATTAAAAGTTTGAAAACAAGGAAGACATTACATGTAAGTGATCAACGACTCAAGCCTTGTCCTAATAAAGGTCAACTGGAAAATGCCAAAATTGTGATTCCTAGAGATCAAAATTTCATATCTTGATGATGACAACATGGAATCAAGTTAATGACAATAAACAAAGGTGCTGCTTAGGAGGTAACCTAAAGAAAGTTTATTTCTTGTTATTTACATTCTTGCAATTATAGTTCCTGTTAAATCCTTCATTTCTTACATTTGATATTAAATTAAGGAAAATGTAAATTTTAAGTGTCGGGGAGGCCATCTTTGCTTTCAGGCATTTTTTAACCTTGCTTATTGTTTATATGTGTTTCTTAGATGTTTTCAAAATCAAATAAAAAAACATCATTTTCTCATTTTCTATTACTTTTAAGACTATGTAGTCATAATTAGAAAGTGAATTGACTAGAAAATTTCATCACAACTTTAGCATATACTTTTACTCTTTTGATTGGCCAATATACATTATTAGAAGAGTAATGATTAGTGGTTGACACAAGCTAGTGAGATTTTGAGCCTTTATAAACTTATACATTCAAATCAGTCTCATTGACTTTTGTTTGTATGTGACCTTTATGACATGTTCATCCTAAATTTGCCTTGATTTTCTATTCAAGACCACATTTTTATTAAATACTTTAACATAGAAATGATATAGGCATTATTTGTTTCATAAGATACATTAGCTAAATAGCTCAAGCTTTATTTGCCTTTTCGTTTTATGTTAACCACATTACAAGCCTTAAACCTAACCAAATATCCTACGCAATTCCTAAAGCTAGTAGAGCATTTGTTGATTGTTGATAACTATGGATGCACAAAAGTATAAGTGTGGGGTGTGTATATTAGTTAGTTAGTTATAATTATTGGAATTTCATTTTATCTTCTTTCAATTATTTCCAAATGTTAATACAGCTTCTTTCAAGTTTTTTGAAAAAAAAAGAAAAAGAAGGAAAAAAAGAGAAAACGAAAAGAAAAGGAAAAAAGAAAAGAAAAGAAAGAAAAATATGTTTAAATAAAATTATCAAGGAGGAAATGCAATTGTTTTGGAAAGTTATTCATGAGTAGTTTTGTAACACCCCACTTCCACGGGGCATCTACCGAACATCCTATGGACATTCGGGAATATGCAACATGAAAGCAGTGCATTAGAGCAGTCACATTCACTTATATGGCATCATAATTAAAGCACAAATAACACAATATCTAAAACTCAATTCCTCATTTTGTTAATAAAAGCATGGTCACATTGTAGTTTTTCCCCTACATGATCCAGACATATACATAACATCAAAAGCCTATTAGAGTCTAGTGCTCTTTTTACAAATTATACTATTTGAAAGAGGAATTATACAAAAACTCCAGCTAACTCTTCAGTCTCAACTGACCAACCTTTGAGCCATTTCTTGAGTCCAAAATGTAGTACTAGTTTTCTTGAGTAGTTATGAGTCATGAAGAAAGTCTTCAATGACACATAGAGTAATGAGATCCTAGGACAAGAACTAACATCACTTGGACTAGATGTGACGTAGTCAGTCTATTGAGAGTTGACACGTAGCCCATACTCCGAACCAAGTGGGGTATAGTATGATATTGCACGGTAATTGTCTATGGAACGGTTCATAAGTTGGATAATTAACTATTGAAGAGTTCATTTGTTAATCCACTTATATTATGGAAAAATGGCATCATGAAATCCTTCATGATTTGATAGAATTAAGAGTTGATTCAACTGCCTAAAATAACCAGGAACCTAAGGGTCACATGTATAAAAGAACTGATGAAAAAAAAGTATGTATGACCTAATTTAAGTAGGCCATGATCATGCATCAGAGGGCCATAATCATGGCCAAAGGCGAGCCCAATTTTTCAAAAATGCCAAGCATTGGCCACGATCGTGACAGAGGGCACGAAATGGTATATAAGTGAGTTATTCAGTTATATACACAAGCTTCCTTCATTTCTCACACACTCAAGTGATAGAAAAAGGGTTCTAGAAGAGTTCTAGAGTGAGAGGAAAGTGTTTTAAGTCTTGTTCTTCCTATTCATGCAATTGTTGCATGAATCAAAGTGCATGCAACAAGATTCTTGACCTATCTTCCATCATCTTAAACATCTACTAGAACTCGTATAGTTTAGTGCTCAAATAACCCTTATACATTATTTCTTCTTCCATATTTTCATGTTCTTGGAGATCAAGGAAGGTTTGGTGTTTTCAACAACCCAAATAAGGAGAAGAAACAAGAAAGGAGGAGATACAAAAGGTAAAAAGTTTTGTTATTTCGTGTTCTTTACATATCTTTGCATGCATGCTTGATCTTGATGTTTTGGGGGTTGTCATGCTATCAGAATCTTGATTTTGACACTTCTACTGCATCCATATACATGTGGTGCATTCAACCATGTCTAACCATTCAGTAGTATCAGAGCAAGTTTATGCATGTTATAGATGATGTATGGAGCATATGCAAAGTGTTTGCTGGGTTGTGACTGACTTGCATGTTGATTTGGAAAAATTCGTGTAAATTGTAGAAAATATTTTTTCTGATTTTCTTTGTCATTAAAGTTTATAAGATGTTATATTATGTTTCTGTTGAAGGAAATTACAATTAAATGTCATTTGCTATTTTATTTCGAATTTATATCCAGACTATTCATGTGTGGATTTCTGGGATTTTCTAGAAAACTGACTGCATGTGCTGAATTTGAAATTTTGGTATTAATTATAGAAAACTTTTTTTTAAAATTTTCTTTCACAAAAGTGTTTATAAGGTGTTATTTTACGTTTTTGTAAAAGGAAAATTCAATTTAATGTCATTTTCTATTTTATTACGAATTAAGTTTCAGCTTGATGCATGTATGAAGTTTTGGAAATTCTAGAAATGTGATGAACATGCATGCATGATAATTCCATTTTAAATTTTTATAAAAATTGTTTTTATAAATTTCATGCATGCACATGCAAGATTAGAAGTTGACACATGTATGAGATATATGACTTGTTTTTTACGTGATTATCTTATGCATGCATCATGTAATGTATGACTTGTGTTAGAAGTAATGTGACAAGTGTCACACACATGCGATGTGCTAGTTTTTTCCTATTTATTAATAAATAATTCCTAGAAATTAGGTTCTGAAAGTATTTTTCTTAGACACATTTAGAATGTGTATAAGACTCTAGAATTTTTCAATAATTAATTGAATTTGATTCAACGAATAAATAAAGTCGAAGTCAACATTGGTCAACTTTTTGAAAGTTGATGGAGTTGACTTACTTAATGACTTATAATATATGTATTTTGGTTATGAGACCCAAATAAGGTTCTTAAGTGATAAGATGTATATTATTTTGATCGAAATAACATGCTTAATGGATGTGTTCCGTAAATTTAACTTCGAATCGGTCTCTTTAGTGTCTTATAGGTTAACTAATTTATCTTGATGACTTTGGCCATCAAGATAATTTTGGCATATGCTGAAATTATTTAGTTAAATTTGAGATGAACTAGGTATAATATATAGGACTAATTGATGTACAGAAATTTTGGAAACCCTAGGGATTAATTTGGAATTAATCCAAGTAGAGCATAGCATTTCTAGTGTGACTAGATAAAGACATATAGACTAGGATTAACAGTGTTTAATCTAGACATCAAAATAATTAATTTTTAGGGTTCCTAATCGAATCACATTCATAACTCGGATTAGTCAAACCTAACACTAGTACCCGATTAGGGTTAAGAGTTGAATCGAATCACGAATTTTATATGCATAATCAAGTCATAACCTAAATTAAACCTCCTTTGTGTGATGCATACATTAGATGCATTTTAAGGGTAATTATAGACATAGGCTCAAAGTATTGATGAGACCAAAGAAAAAATCCCTCAACCGAATATTAGGGCTTACACCTTCCATTTATATGGCAAGAACCAGAGTTCTTTTAGAGTTGGGTTTTTGGGCAAACTAAGCCTGCTCTACACGAATATGTTCAGATCATGGAAATTAGATTTTTGGATTAATGGGTTAGTCCTAACTAGAAGTGTTGATTTGTTGGGTAAGCCCAAGGTTAACATGGATAAAGGTGAAGTTTGGTCATATACATAGGATGTATATAAATCAAGAGTTGATAACCTAATGAGTGTGTTAAATCAACAGTTGATGGCATAAATTGATTGTTGCATAAATGTATGCAATTGGTATGAATGATAGCTACCGATTAACCTAAGACGGCTTGTTAGGCAAACCCAAGGTCATTCTTAGTGATATCGGATATCGACCCATTAAGAAAACTATATTTTTTCTCGAATTCATAGTAAGGGCTATAGATTTGAATAAGAATAATGGGACCCATAATACATGTTATTAAAGTCCTTATAGATATGCGTTAATGTACATTATAACTTTTCTCACGTTCTTCTAGGTTATTAAATCACCAAGATGCCTTCTAGTGTGAACCTACGCTCCCTGTTAGATTCCAATGAACCAAATTTCTCAAATTGGCTATTTGAGAATTGTTCTCAAATTCGAGAAACTAGTATATGTCCTAGATAAACCACTTCCCGATCCCCCTGCTATCGATACGTCTGATGAAGATTAGAGAGCTTACAAGAAGTTACTGGGTGATAATGTGTTGGCTAGCTGTATAATGTTGGCCTCTATGTCACCAGAACTGCAAAAGTAGCATAAGGCTATAGATTCTCATACCATAGTCTATCATCTGAGGGAGCTGTTTGATGAGAAAGCTTGATCTGAAAGGTTTGAGACCCCAAGATTGCTTTTACATGCTAAGATGGTTAAGGGATCATCTCCAACGCAGTATGTGCTGAAAATGAATGGATATATTGAGAGATTAGGTAGTTTGGGTTTCATTATAGATCATGAATTAAATATAGACTTAATTCTGATTGGTTTGACCGATAGTTACTTATAATTTGTGCTTAACTATCAAATGAACCAAATATCCATGACGATACCTAAACTGACTATTCTACTAAAAACAGTTGAGCAAACTATCAGGAAAGATAGTAAGGCCGTGATGCTAGTGGACTCTGCTTCTAATTCCTAAAAGAAGAACCGAAAGAAGAAGAAGAAGCCCTAGACACCAGTGGGAGGTGTAGCCAAGAAAAAGGAAAAGGAGACAACATCAAATGGGATATGCTTCCATTGCAACAAAGAAAGGCCTTGGAAGAGGAACTGCAAAGCTTATCTAGAGTGACTGAAGTAGAAGAAGGCATTAGATGCCCTACCATCTACTTCAAGTATGTTGTTTGTCATTAAGGTCAATACTATTTCTGATCATAACATTTAGGTATTAGATACCGGATGTGGCTCACACTTATGTGTTGATATGCAGGGTCTAAGGGATAGTAGAATGCTCAAAAAGGGAGAGATGGACCTACGTGTGGGAAATGGAGCAAGAGTTACCACATTAGCTATAGGGAAAATGTTTTGTATCTTCCTAGTGGGCTAGAGTTAACTTTGTAAAATTTCTATTATGTACCCATTGTGACTAAAGACACTGTATCTATTTCATATCTTAATTAAGTAGGATTTCATTTAACTTTTTCAAGTAATGGTTGTTCAATTAAGTTGAATAAAATGTTGTATGGCACTGCTATATTATGTAGTGGAATTTACATATTAGATATGTCCAATCTAATTTTAAATATCAATGACAATAAATGAAAAAAATGAGATAACCTAAAATCATCTTACTTATGGCATTGTCGACTTGGCCATATAAGTTAAGCTACACAAGAATGGTAGCCTAGGGTCATTTGATTATGAATCATATGACATATGTGAATCTTGCTTGTTAGGAAAGATGACTAAGTTGCCTTTTAAAGGAAAGGGTGAATAAATGAATGGGTTATTAGACCTAATACATTCAGATGTGTGTGGTCTGATGTCCATTCATGACAGGCGTGGTTTTGTATACTTCATTAATTTTATCAATGATTATTCACGATATGGGTATGTGTATCTAATGAGATATAAGTCATAGGCATTTGAAATGTTTAAAAAATTTCGACATGAAATAGAGAAACAACTAGGAAGAAGTATTAAAGCACTTCAATTAGATCAAGGTGGTGAATACCTAAACGAGGAATTTCTAACTTATCTCGAAGATAAGGGGATAGTATCCCAGTGGACTCCAGCTAACATACAACAACATAATAGTGCGGATGAAAGGGGAAACCAAACCTTATTAGACATGGTATGGTCAATGATTGGCTTAGCAGATCTAGCGAATTCCTTTTGGGGTTATGTACTCAAAACTACTTGTAACACCCCTCTCCCGCAAGGACCCAAACCTGACATCCTGGGTGATATCCGAGTCAGTGCCCCACGAGAGTGGCATGCCAGAGCACTCAGTCAGTCAAATCTCAGTTCATTTTTTTTAAAACGCTTTCGTAGAAAAATAGTAATCAAAATCTCAGGCCCACATTTATTTAAAACATTTTCAATCGTACCATTTGGGCCCTTTCACAAATACAACACACTTTAGTCATAATGTCTTTACATTACAACATAAATCATTTGTACAATAGTTTCAAAATATATGATTTTATACAAAATAGGAAAAACACAAATGCATACGCGAACTGATCCCAACCTCTATCCTTCACTTATGCTTTAGGTATACTCTCGTTTGCCTCACGGGGTATTCTTTTGAGCTCTGAAAAATATTTGCAAATTTTGGGTGAGTTTTGCAAACTCAATGAGGTAACCATCATCGATGGTTCACTCAATTCATGTAACACATCAATTTCACATAATACATATTCACATTCGATCACATACACTTAATCAATCATTTAACATTGTACACTCAACACTTTATAATCATTCATATCATACATATGTAGTGTGTATGAGACCCACTTTCCATTTTTATTTCCGTTATGACCAAGTGCCTTTTTATCTAGCTCATATCCCTTAGTGGATACTGGGTTGTATCAGATGATATCCCATATCCCTAGTGGATACCGGGTACATTCACAATCAAGCTTGAGGCTCTTATCACAGTCTGAGCTTTAAATTCCTTTTTTGGTGGCTATTCCGGTCACAACTGCCTTTATGTTTCATACATTCATGTAATGGGATGCATCAATCACATATTTCAGTTTGCACATTCACTTTCACATGTCATCGGACCTTAGTCCGGCATTCAACATTAAGTTGAGAATCACATTTTAACTTACATGCAAATGTTCATTCAAAACACATTTATCATCAAATTATGTACACTTAGTTCATCTCATTCATAGACATGCAGCACTTCAATATACATTCCACATTCATAATCATCGGACCTTCTGTCCGAAATTAAGAATCAAACACGTTCCTTTCGCATTCATTTATCATTCAAGGCATAATTTAAGCAAACAATAATTGAGAGAAACCGTCTAGGTTACTTATAGTAAGCTCAAGATTAGCACTAGCTTCAATGATCTGGAAACGTTTGAATGCGAACACTTGACCTACACAACTCATTTCACACTCATCAATAATTGCACACATATAAGCATTTTTTTATGCACAATTGTATAGGTGGACTATGCACAATGCATGCTCAATGACAATCCCGGATATATGTTCTAGAACACATATTATTCTCATTCCCATTTCATAGTTTACATGTGTCTAATTGAACTTAGATATACACTTCATTTGTACATGATCTTTCTAAATTCTCCTTTCAATCTTTACCCTTTGCA
>JAOSBN010137347.1:0-27148 GCA_027563595.1 Erythroxylum suave
AATAACAACAACAACAACAACAACAACAACAACAACAATAACAACAACAACAACAACAACAACAACAACAACAACAAAAACAACAGCAACAACAACAATAATAATAATAATAATAATAATAAATAAAAAAAATTGTTACTAATTTGCATACCTCAAGATGTATGCAATTGTTAACTTCAAGAAAAAAATGAACACAGAATCTACAAAATAATGTGACAATGGAATTGGTTAATAACAAATTTGGAGAATAGTCAATTATTTTGAATTGTAGAATATTATTTCAGTTTTGATATCATAGATACAATAAATTAAAATTACCACAAACCTTATAAAATTACTTGGTATTGCATTTTTATTTGTATTGTTAATGATTGAATTATTACATATCAACGACCCTAAAAATAATCAATAATGTTTTTAAATCATTTTGTAATTTAGTTAGACTTTATGGACTTGTCTTTTAATTTTTCCCTTATCGAATTGATGAAAATAAAAAGTGATATGCTACATTTGCAGTTATTTTAACTTCATCAACCATAAGTTACTAATTTTCAATAAGTCAAGTGAGAAATAAAGAGTTATTATTAAATTGAGTATAGTAGAAGAATAAAAAAATATCATTCTCATACAATTAGTTTTAATTTATATTACTAAATCAAAATCTTAAATTTTTTACTTTCTTCATTAATATAAAAGAGACCATAATTATCTTTTGTGGGTTCAATTAAAATCGCTTACTAAAATTAAGGTTAAAGCAATTAGGAATATATCGTTATGACAAATTATCTGATAATCTTAATTTATTTCGAAGTTCTTATAAACTTATTCTTTCCCGAAGGATATAAGAGACTAAATTGATATTAATTATATATTAATAAAAAGTTTAAATTATATAATAATAAATATGACATAAAAATACTTCTAATTGTAAACAAAAAATAAAATAATTCTTTCTTACTTTAAGGAATTGTTTAGGCACTGAAGGTTTTAACTCACCCGAAATATATGCTACTAATTACTGCTTTTTCACACAAAATAATTTAAAGAAATTAAATACATACATATTATAACAAAATTAGAAAAATTAAAATCATAGTCTAAATGACAATCATACCAATATCTATTCATCAATTGCAATTTTAATTCTAACAAAGAAATGACATTCATTTCAAATAAAATCAAATATATATATATCATGAGGACTTTCATCGAACACCTTGTGTGCATAATATAACACACACATAAGTTGGCCAATTTCTTAATTCTTTCCCCTTTCTTCACCATTATTCACACAACACACATCAATTCCAGCCAATTTGCTATTCATAAGATGCAAACAATGAAAGAAACGCATAAACCACAACAATACAACTATACTGATTCAGTACAAATGTTAAAACCAAACAAGGTAAAAGGGAATGAAACTTACCGTATATGGTCAAGAGGAGGACGCCGGTGTTGACAACAACGATTCTGGTCGGTAAAGAAGACGGTGAAGAGGCAACGTCGGAGGTAGCAGAGAAGAAGAGAGCTTATGCATACGAGGGAGAAGAAGAGGATTGCGGGGAAGGGGGAATTAAGGTGTTTTAATTGGTTTTAAGTGGGATGATGTCATATGTCCCATGACAAATGACGTCGTTCCACTTAAATTTTTTTACTGCTCAAATATTTTGTGACGAATACATAATTCCTCGCTAAAAGAAACGCTTTTACCTATGATGTATAGAAGTCGTCACAAAAAAGTTTCTCATAAGGCAAAAACGACATAAATCCAATTATTTTGATGGGACACAATTAGCAAAGAAAATTAAAATCGTCGTCAGTTGACGTTTATTTAGCTACCATTATTATAACCGTCGTTAAATACCATGTTTGGGCAATGAATTGCTTCTTGTTGTCGCAAATTGGCAAACTGTACAACAGTATGCGAAAAATATGAGAATTCTTCTCAAAAAATGTCAGCTTTTTGTGACGATTAAAATTGTCGCTATAAATTTTGATTTGGCGACGAATTTAGTAAAACGTCGCCAAGACCCTTCTTCATTCTTCTTTAAAAACCCTGAACCTTGTTTACAAACCTTTTTTCCTCTGTAATCTAGAACAACTCTTACCAAAACTAGCAATCGTCGACATCTTACACACGTATCAAAGCTATTCACTTGATGGAAACAAAGTCGGCAATGCTCTAACTTCTTTTTTATTATGTTTTGTATTTTCATTTAAGCTAATCTTTATTTTATAAATCTATTACTGACTAGATCGGCAATTTGATTGACAAGTTTTTGTGATGAAGTTGTGATATTTATGTTTCTATAGAAGATCTGAACATTCTTTGTAAAGATCTATGTAGATCTATAAATTATTCACTTTTTGCGGTGTTGAAGTTCATTTTTTAATCTTTCGTAATTGTTTTTTTATTTCTTTGTGTTATGTTATTTGTACATTGTTGTTGGAGAGCGTGGACTGTGTTAATGTTAGTTATGGAAGGGAAAACATATGGTTTGTATTTGAATCTTGTGATATCATTGTCATGTCTATAAGGTGTTCGATGATATTTATGTTACGATTTGCATATCAAAAGTGTTATACTCAACGCAATATCTATTGAATGTTTTAAACTTGCTTTTTGATGGTTTTAGGTTCTCTGTGATTGGAAGTAGCATTGAATGTGTTCGTGTTGGTTATGGAAGAGATAACATATGAATTGCATTTGAGTTTTGGGATGAGTTTGTTATGTCTATAAGGTGTTCGATGATATTTCTGTAATGATTTGCATTTGAAAGGTGTTATGCTCTAGCCAATCCATTAAGTTCTAAACCTTAGTAGTTTCATTTGTCATCATAATTGGACTTAAACATATTATCGTTTTATTCTAACTCAACTTTTAAAGCATTTTCCTTTAAACATTATTAATGAAGGAATGTCGACATGGAGACTAGTTAACAATGAACCTAATTAATTTCATTGGGAGGAATGCAGCAAAATTGTCCTTACTGAGCAAAGTGATACTGAAAAAGAAATCTTTCGTATTAGACAAATTCCTCGTAAACCTTCCATGGCCGATCTTCTAGAACAAGCTGTTTAGTATCATTCGAACAATGTCACTTCCTTTATTATGTACATCTCATTTCATTTTAGGAAGCTATTATATATATTCACATTTGATGGTTTATACTACATATTGTTTGAAGCATGGTTTAGCCATGAATTTGACATGTTGGCCCGTAGTGGCAGAAGCGTTGTCACAACAGTCAGTAAAGGAAAATCGGTTGATTTGGCAAATTCATCAATTCTGAATACTTCGTTTGCTCGTGTACGTATGCATGTCACCCCAGTTTATTTATGGGTTTAGTAATATGATAATATCTAACTTCTATATTAAATGTGTTTTCGGTTCTAAATCTAGTGATCATTTCATTGCATCCTCTTCAAATTTAGAGATAGTAAAAAACCTATTAGAAGAGGGTGTGTCAAACCCTACTACAGTTAAGGGAAAAGCTATTACTATTTCAATTGATGCATTCGAACGTGTAAGGGCCCTTTTAGGGAATCCAGAAAATAGGGACTCATTTACCTTTACCGACTCTCATGTCACATGGAATCCAAATAAATAATTATGTCTTTGTTAGTTAGCGAGTCAATCAACTAAACTCAGCTTTAAAGTTTAGTTCTTGTTGTATCAGTAATAGTTTGCCAAACAACATATGTATTACTATGGGTCAAGTTGCGTACTATTGAATATTGACTGTTATTGTTCTAGTTCTATGAGTGTAAGAATCAGATTACTTCTAATTCTAAGTTCGTACTACTTCATATATCATTTTATTATATTGATAAAATAATTTTAATTTTTATTAACTAAAATCTTCAATGTTAATCAATACTAATGATTAACTAATGCTAGCTCCATAACCCCTATGTTATCAGTTTTTTTTTAAATTACATTGATAAAATTATTTTAAATTTTTATAACTAATTATTTCAATGTTAATAAATAATAATGATTAATATTGATAGTACTGTTCAACACTTAAAATTGTAATATTAGTTTTTCTTCAATAATATATTGTAAACATTCAAAACAAATCTCCAATAAAACATATATTAACTATAATAGATTATAAAAATGTTAGTTTAATAATTTATGAAAATGTCAATCATTTAGTGACGAATTCTATAAATCGTCGCAAAATGTTCATATTTAGCGACACATATCAGAATTCGTCAATGAATGCGAAACATTTGGTGATGATTACAATAATTCGTCACTGAATGTTAGACATTTAGTGATGACGAAAACAAATTGTCGCAATACGTATAAACTTTCACGACCAAATGAAGCTTTCGTCGCTAAATGCGAAACTTTAAGTGACAAATCTTTGTATACGTCACAATATGTTTGAGTAGTTATGGTGACGTTTTGAGAAATCGTCACAATTGTGCTTTTTAGTGACGAATATGTGGCATCGTCACCCATACCTCGTCATTTGGTGATGATTGTTCACAATCGTTACTAAATATGAAGCACTAGGCAATGATTTCCGTGTTTCGTCATGAAAGGTTTTGCCTTTACCAACACTTGTTGTTGTCGTCAGTAAGTTACAGCTTTTAGTGACGAATATTTTTAGACGTCGTAATATGTTGCCTTTGGGCAACGTTTTGTTTTTCATCGTTAAAGAAATCATCCCCAAAAGGTTAAATTGTTGTAGTGACTCTTACAATTGTTCATGAAAAATTGACGGAGCCTCTTCAGCATATGCTTTCACCTTCGATTATCTTAACTCTTTTGGAAAACCATCATCATACTTCAACTAGACAATCTGAGAAATGATTATAAAACAATAGACTACATCTTAGATTCTCCACATTTTTGCTAGATTTTTTTCTGGTATTGGTAGCACCTTTTGTTTGACACTGTAAAGCTCTATTTCTTTTCCACCCTAACATAATTTCATCATCCCTTTCTGATTGTTAAAGACAATGCCATCTAACTAGGATAACCACTTTATGCCTAAAATCATATCCATTCCCCTAATGTCAATAACTAAAGCATCAGTTGAAACTCTTTGCCACCCATTTGCCACTGTAAATTTTGACAAATGTAATTGCATTGTAACTTTAATCCCCCTCCTACTATAACTAGCATCTCTGGTACCTCCTCTAACTTCCATTCTACATGATCTATAACTTTGGTGGGGAAAAAATTGTGAATACTCCCACTTTCAACCAAAATATGTATAATCGAACCATTCAAGATACCTTTCACCTTGATTTGCTGGAATTTAGCTATAGATGCGCCAAACACAACTTATAAGGAAATATTCGGTAGCTCTTCTTCTTTTTTGATTGGTGACTCTTTAACATCGTCCAAGTCATCCTCAACCTTACACATATGCAAAAATTGTTGTTTGTATCGATGACCTTGAACATATTTCTCATTACACCAGAAGCATAAGCCTTTACCCTAACGCTCATCCAACTTTTTTCTTGAGATCTTTTTTATCCACTTGATGTCCCTATCTGTCTTTTGGGTGCCTTGTATTGATGTTGGTAGTAAACCTGCTGATTTTTGTACAGGAGTATAATTTCCACCATAAGATGGCCCTCGTATATGAACTTATCTCTCTGTTTCATATTGCCATACCACCATCTCATTTTTTCTGGCCAAATCATAAGCTTGTTGAAGGAAGCAAGGATTCCACAATTTGATTGAATATTCCATTTCCACCTTCAGTCCTTTCAAAAACATACTCACTAAGTAAGACTTTGACATCACCAATTTTTACAACAGTATATAAAATTTTGCTAAATATTCCTTCACTAAGCCTCACTGTTTCAATTCCTTCAATTCTCCAATCAATTCTTCAAAAGTTGAGTCTACAAATTGTGTTCCTAAGGCTAGCAAATACACTCCACAACTATGCAGTTCGCGAGTCATTTGATTTCTCAAATACAATTCATGCCATGCAAGTGCCTCCCCTTCTAAATACATGGTGGCTAATCCCATCTTTAAATCAGCTGGTGTATGATCAAGTGAGAAAAATTGTTCACATTTGAACACCCGTACCGTTAAATTCTCTCCTTTAAACATCGAAAACTCAATTTTACTACTTCTTGTAGGAATGGTAGATCTACCTCCATTCTCTGTTACCCTTGGATTCCTTCGCATTCCATGCTCACTCCTTTCAGCTTGGAATAGCTGGGGAATCCATTCTTTCAACTCCTGCATACTTTTTTCATGTCTGGTTTCTAACTCATGTATCTAGTTATGCATTCCTTCCTTTATGCATCGCCATTCCTGACACCTCGTGCCTTTTACCATTTTGCAACATTAGCTTTGCCCAAAATGAGCTCTGAAACCACTTTGATGCAAGTAATTATTGGTAATCTAATTTAGGATTTTAGGGATTCGATTTAGTAAATAAAGAACAAAATAGAGAGAAGAAGAAACTAAACAAGAGAGAGAAGTCTGATTATTAAGAGAGAACAATTACAGTTGATTTATTAGCCTCTTCCTTCCAACCAACATCTAGATCAACGATGAACACAATCGTGAATATTCATCCAATCACATCTGTACATTTGGCACTATCCTATACATTCATTTAGCTACTATCAATCACTCCCTATACTACGTCACCTCCTTTTTTGTTTTGGTACATCCTTTCTATCATCCTTTTAATGCATCATTATGCTATCACTAACCTTGATCTCAGTTCTTTACCTTGACTGCTGTATGTCAGATGTAGTTAGAAACTAGATAATAGTCATATATTGAAAGGGTTTTCAATCACCATCATTCATCCATATCCTTGTATCTCATTTAAATCATCCATAGATTTATATTTATACGAATAATAAAATTATGAAGATTTTCTATATCTTTAATTTTGCAAGACGTTCTCATGATTGTTGGAAAAGGAATATAAAAATTCTTTTCCTTTCCGTTTCAGGAATAAAGTCATTTTATACTTTTCTCTTAGAAAAACACATACATTGTAGCTTCTCTCTACAAAACTCTCCTAATTGTTTGAACAATTTTATTATTGTTCAAGTAACTATCTATGATGCCACTTTTCCCATTTGATTATGATTGAAAGTTAAAACAGAGTACTAGAGAAGCATTTTCTCTTATTAATTTAAATATATGGAGATACAATATTTTTTATATATGAGATGTACAAAAATTTCTTTACTATTCTCGTTAAAGATAATAACTAGATGATTTGAACCAATTTCATATAATTTAAGCTAATCTTCTCTTGTCATGTTTAACACTCCCCCAAATTTAAGATGGGATTGTAGATGCTAGCTTGAGTTTGCATAATGAAACCTAAAAATGAATGAGAAAATGAATTATAGTAAAAATATATGTTATCTGATTGGTCAAGGAAGCATGAATTAAATGTATAATGCCTTAATTAATATGATATCATGTAAATTCAATTAATTTTAATTTGTTTTACACGTTCATAAAAAATTTGATTGGTAAAAAATCTATATAGCACTTTTGTTATCATAATAAAATATAGTGGCAAAGGAATATGTAATACCATATTAGTTAATAACCACTACAACCAAATTAATTCAGATGTAGCATCAACAAGAGCTTAATATTTAGGTTCAATATTAAGGTGACTAATAACAATTTGCTTTTTCCTATGCTAATAGATAAGAAAATCGTCTACGAAGAAGCAATAACTAGTGACAGAACAATAGTATGTTGGATCACTTGGCCCATCACTAACAAAACAGTTTTGTAATACTAAATAGGAGTTAGTAGAGAAGTTTAATCCATGGAAAAGAGTTCCTTTAACATAATGCAGTATTTGACTCACAACAAAAAAATGATATTAGCAAGATGCAAACATAAATCGACTGACCAAATAAACAACATATGAGATATGAGTAACCATGAGATAAACAAAAATACCAATAAGTTATAGATATAATGTAGGATCAGGAAAAGGAGTATCGTCTAATGAGTAAACTTACCATTTCAAGGAATTTCATACAATTTTACTATTTTATGATACCAACCAAAGATAAGTCAAATGCATATTTGGTTTTAGAGAGATAATAATCTTTTGAAGAATAAAAAAATTCAACACCTAAAAAATAAATGAGTGAATCCATATTTCCCATTTCAAGATGTTGACTAAGATAATGTTGTAATTATGAAATATTAAAAGCATTATTTTCTATTATTATCATATTTTTAACATAAATTAACAAAAGCATAATGTCTAGTTAGTTCAGTGAATTAATAGGGTAGAATTATAAGGACTTTAAATAAAGCTAAATTAAGCAATGACGGAACTAGTTTTGGGGAAACTAGGCCTAGGAGATTGTTTAAATTTATATAAGGCTTGCCAGAGCCTATAAACCTTACGTAAAGAATGGTAACATGAAGAAGGATTCGTGTAAACTTATTAAAACAATTTACCATAGGGAAAGATGTCTTTTTCATCTATTTGGAAAAGTTTCCATTTTTGAACTATAATAATAGTTAATGGACTATGAATACAAGTTAATTAAGCTTCTAGAAAAAAAGGTTTCTTTATAGTTTATTCCATACTCTTTAGTATACATTTTAGCAACTAAACAAGCTTTATAATGTTTAATAGAGTCATCATCCCAACTTTTAATTTTGTAAACACATGCAACCAGTATATGTCAACTTAGGAAGAAGATCGACTAAGTCCTATGTGTAAGTTTTCTCTAAAGCCTGAATTTCTTTAATTATAGCTTACTATCGAAGAGGGTCAGTACTCACCTTATGATAAGATATAAACTTATAAAGAGTTATAATAGCATAATAACTATGGAAATTAGCAAAATGAAGAGGAATTTGTCTTACCCTAACTGGAAAAACAAAGAGAAGTGTCAAAATTAAGTGTATGGTATAGGTGCAAAATAACAACTGGTGCAAATTTAGTAGATGAAGATAAGTTAGGATAATATTGAGTGTGCTAGAGTCACCCAGAGTGGTATATTTTGAAAAGAGAATAGAACATGATATTTTCAATAAGGTAAACATGAAGAGAAATGTCTAACTTTTTGGAAATAGGATCACAATAGTGATACCCTTTATGTTATATCATATAGCTAATAAAACAACATAGGTAAGCATAAAGTTTTAATTTTTTGTGTTTATGAGGATGTAAAAGAACAAAAAAAGCAAATCTAAAAAGATGTAAGATTGAATAGTCAGGAGGCTTACTAAATAACATTTTAATAAGAGATAAATTACGGAGAACCAAGGTAGGAATTTGGTTTAGTGTTACAATATTAAGATTCACCTTTCTATATATTTTAGTATAAATAAAACAGAAAGAAGAAGAGCACAAATATTATTAAGAATATGTGATTTTTTTTAGTTTAAGTCATTCATTATGTTAGGAAGTGTAAGGATATAAGCATTTAGCATTATTGCCTTATTGACTAAAAAATTAAAGTAAATAAGAACCTCGATAATTCATAACATTATTTATGTGGATAATTTTAATAGTTTAAGAAAATTGAGTTTTAATCATGTTACTAAATGTAATGTAGATTTTTGGCAACTTAGAATGATATTTCACAAAACATATCCAAGTGAACCAAGAATAATCATCAATAAATATTCAAAGTAAAAAAAAATCCTTGACCCCAAATGTTATAATGAACCAAGTCAAATGGAGTGTGAGAAATAAAATCATTATTACTAAAAAGACAAGGTAAATTGTTTTGCAAGTTGGCAATCTAAATATTTAAACGACTCATACTTTGTAGTTATTAAAAGTCCATTAGAAATTAAAGGCTAAATTTTATTAGCTGAAGCATGCCCTAGATAAAAATTCCATTGATGAATGGTGGAGTTGTAGATGTGGCATAAGACAAAAGTTTTAAAGGAACCTGAAGAGAGGTAAGTTCAAAAAATTGACGACTTTATGAACTATTTAGAATCTAACTTGTTTTTAGATCATATACCTAATAACCAGAGCGAGAAAAGTTAACATTTAATTATGTTTGACATAATCAACCAATAACATTTAATTCTATTTAAGATAATTGACTTATAGAGATAAGATAAAAGGCTAAGTTAGAGATGTGGTAGGTTTTAAGAAGACAAAGATTATAGGTAGATGTATGAACAATATAAATGATACTCATTGTAAGAGAAAAAAGTTTGATATTAGTCATATTATTGGAAGAAATAACATGTTTAAGTAGTGCGTCAAGATCACTCATAGCAATAGAGCCCTTAATGCTAGTAGTAGTGATAGATGAAGATCCAAACTTTGACACATTCTTGTATTTGGAGAACTCACCTTATGATCTTAGAGGTTATGTTGGATAATGATTAAGAATATGGCCAAAAACATTATGACAATATTTATATTCTACGATAGGACAATTTACTAATGTATAACCAATGTGATAATAATTTTTACAATGATGATTACAGATAAACTTTATATTCAGGTTGAAGAGCGAAAAGAATGAGATGAAGGTGATTAATAATTTTTTCCTAAGATATTTGATTTTAAATTGGTTAAACCTATATGTAAAATTATTCATAGAATAACTATACTCTATTACACAAGTCTAGTAGTTTGATATCGACTAGTCAAAATATCTCAAATTTCTTTAGTAGGAACATATCAAAAAATTAAATATAAATGAATGGAATAAAGGTGTTACGAAACTATAAGATCATATGATGATTTTTACTATCCCAATTTCAAAATAAACCACAAAGATTTACGTTAATTTCATATATCTCTTTAGTTAACTCGATGATATATCTTGTAATAATAAGTTAAAGCTTGCGATCTGCTAAAAAAATCTTCATTCCTTGCTCTGGAAAATTATATTTAAGCTAGATAGAATACTTAAAATAGTTATAACAATAGCATATGTCTCCACAATTAACTGGATTTGATATTGAATAAAAGAACACGCGTGAGACAATATGTGTTAAATGTTGGTAACAAAACATATATTTTTTCTACCATTGACTGGCATGCATGGCATCACAAAGTAGAAGATTGGTAATAAAATGGAAACTTGTAACTAAAGATGACAACACAAAGCAAAAGACTAGCAATAATATGGTGACAGATGAGATACCATAGGCTAGCATGCATCACAAAAGCAGAGCACCACCAAGAAAGAATAGGAAGATTACAACCAATCTATAGAGAACTAAGTGCTGATCACTTGGTAGCATCTAAGTTTAGATGGGATTAGTGATAGGCTTCACCGTGAATTTGTTTAAGTAGTTACCATAATGTCAAGACATTGTAACTAACACAAATCATCCAATGACATGTGAAATTAAGAACAACAAATTGACCCAATAACAAAGCATCTTTTGTTTCAGTTTCTAATGTTAAGCTATGATATTGGGATGAAATAAAGGTGGTAAAAGGAAGGAGATAGACAAAAGAGTAAATAGACAGTAGAAGAGAAAAAAATTGATCAGAGAATAACTTTGGTATTATAAAAACAAAAATAGAGGATTAAAGATGTGTTTTCTCTAAACAATTCAAATAGAGATACAATATTTTTATGCATGAGAAGATATATTAGAGGTATACAAGAATATCTTGACTATTACAATTTGAGATAACAATTGGATGATTTAAGCTAATCTCTTGTGATATAAGCCAATGTCCTATAATCATGCTTAACAATGATGAATCATAATGTCACTTCTCCCCTCCTTTGTAACATACGTATAGTATAATGAATATTGATTAGAATTGAATATTCTAACCCAAAAGACTTTAAATAGAATTTAAAAATTAGGATATAAGACATGAGATTTCTCATAATTTAAGTAACTTTAGAAAAAATCTAATATTTAAAATTTTTTAAAAATTCTTATAGTTTTCAAATTTTCATAAAAAAATCTTTTCTTAGACTTATATAAAAAATAATAGCGAAACATATATGATATGAACATCAAAAATGGATCAATCAAATATTATTGATATAACAATCCAACCTATCTCTTAATCTATAATACTAATACAACTAAGAATCTATTTAAAAGAAAGGAATCTATTTCTTAGACTTTGTTTTAAAAATGATTTGATTTTAAAATTTATATGAGTTTATTTGATTTTTAAAAAATCCATTTGAAATGAGACTAAATGACTAAGTACCCTTTAAAAGGTATATTTAATTTCTAGGAAAAGGAATTTTTAAATAAATTTCAAGAATGCATAAGGTTTTAAATAAATATTCTGAAAGACTTAAGAATTGGAATTAAAAATGAGCATGAACTTTTAAAAGTTCTCTTAGGTTGAAATTTTTTTTCGGTTTTGCATTAGTTAGGTATCTAGATGAATTAAGGCTTGTTATAATTGACCTTTGTCTTTAGAATTGAAAATGTAAAGAATCCTTCTAAAATGACTTGAATTTAGGCTTTTGATTGGGCTTAATTTTAGCAATTTTGATTTGTCTATTTTATTTTTACCACCTATTTATTAGATCTATTATAGAAAATAAATTCTCTCTCTTTCTCCATTTATGCTCTTAATAAGTCACTTGACACAAATTACATAATAACATAAGTATATAAAAGGAAAAAGAACATCTTTTAAATTGATTGTATTTGAACTAAATATAATGCCTATTTTTTAAAAGTCTCTATTGAACTTGAGCATATTTATGATAATGCCCAAATGGATTTTGTTCTAGGCATGCATTTGAAGAAAAAGTTATTTCAATTGATCTAAGTCTAAATAAAAGTTAAGAATTAATACAATATTATTACACATTAATCTATATAAAAGATAGACTTTGAACTGATAGGTAAACCTATTTATATAAAAATCTAAATTTGTTTATTATTATATTAGACATGGAGAATATGAGTTATTAGCCTGAATTTCTTCCCTTCTTTATCCCACCAATAGAAAAAGAAGGTCTAAAATAAGATTATGGACTAGGGACGATGTGTTCTTAATCAAAACATAATGGGGTTATAAAAGACATAAAAATTGGGCCTAAATTTGAAATATATGAATAAATTTGTTTAAACCTTATAGGCGTAATAACTTACTTAAACAAAGAACCCAAGCCCAAAAAACTCAAAACCTTTACAAAGAGGAGCATAATGAATCGAATGTTAAAGCCAGGCAAAAATCAACTTGAGTTCTAATTTTTAAAAAGAAAAAAAAGAATAGAGAACAAGTAAACCTACTATATTTTCTTTAGCAAGGGAAATTATATTCATAATTAGAAAATGTACAACTTTGAATTCATATACTTTAGCCTTCCACTTACTTTATCAAGTGGTAAGGTCTAAGTTATATTTCTAGTATCTATTGTTCACCAACCTTGCGTAAGATAGTTCTTAAATATGTGTTCAACCATTGTCTTGATGAAATTTCTTATATTTGTTTCTTTCCACTACTTTCCCATTCCTTTGTTTAATTGACCATAAGTTTACTCAATATGCATGCATTCTTCTAAATTAGATCTTTCAGTTGGGGACATGTGCTTCTATGTACTACTAACTCACTCCACACCTTCCTTCTTCCTGAATACTTACCACTGCCTTTGCTTTTTCAGGATAAGCTTTTGCGACATCCAAGGCTTAAATTCCTATTAGGTTAAAGCTCTATCTTAAGTCTGTGAGTTCTTTACTTCTTCATTATGAGAACCGACCATTATTTTAGTATCTATTTCTAAATTTTATTGTATGCAACCACTTTAGTTTAAGAATTAGAAGAGATGAAGTTGTTCTGTTAGTCAGGCCTTAAACTTGCATATCAGATGGTTTATTGTGGTAGCTATACTTTTGAAAACCCTCATATGTCTTTCAATCCATACAATGTACATAGTAAAACCTAACATTACTAAACTTGTGCATTTAAGCTCTAGTTGGGGACAAGAAACAATATGATTGAGATTCTCCTAGAACTCATTGTTGATAGCCCCTAATGGATAATAAATCAATTACATTTTAGATTTTTTATGTGTAGGAGTAGGAAAAAAAGTGATTTAATGTTTTTGGTGCTTATAAGCTGAGGTAGCATCTATTAGGAATATTAAGAAATGATAGTCTTTCTCAAGTAGGATTTCTTCCTAAGATTACTAGTTAGGGGCAGAAAGAGATCTTAGGTTGAACTACCCTGCTTCTTATAGAGCTTTTATAAAGTAGTTTTAGGTCCAATAGACTTAGTAGTTCTCTACAAGTTAAGTTAGTGAAACCTCCCTAATTGATGCTTAGTCCATATATATAAATACACCATTGTAGTGCCAGACTCTTTAAGCCCTTTTTGTATTGGTCTGTACTTGGAGATAATACCATATATTTGCATATACATATGTATTTGAATCACTATGGTATTTATGTCAGTAATATATAATGCTATCTTCCCTTACATGAACTTAGAGTTCATCTATATGCGAAATCTTAGAGATTTCTGGCATATAAGCTTCTAAGTGTGTAAAATCGATTCCATTGGATGGATATAGCTATGGTGGCCAAGTTAAACGTGCTCTAATGCCTTATAGGTGATTAAACATGATTTATAGACTTATTGGACATATAGAAAGCTTAATTTAAAATGTTGATGTACAGAAGGGACTTAAATGTAATTTTCAATTCTTGGAGGACCAATATGTAATTTTATAAAGTTAAGGGGCTTATTTATAATTTGAAAAGTTCGAGGACCAAAATGAAAATAAAATTTTTGATCATTCTTAAATTTTGGGCTTAATTGCACATTTTGGGCTTAATTGCAAAATTAGGAAAAGTTTGAAGGGTAAAATGGTAATTTGACATAAACTAAGGGCAACAAGGTAAATTCACCATGATTGGTCAAAGAAGAGTCAAATTCTAGACTCTTCTTCATGGTGCAACCGTGTACCCCCATTAAACATTAAGAACACTTGGTTTTAATTAAAAGAAAGGAGAAGAAAGGAGAAGAGAGGAAGAGAAGAGGAAACATTCGGCTATCACCAATTTCCACCAAGTTTTTTCATTCTTCAACCCAAACCAAGGTGCTCTAAGTTAATTTGAGGTCAAAGAACTCAAATCTATCATTATATTTGAAAATTTCTCAAAAGATTTGAAGATATCACTAAAGGAAAGTTTAGGTAAATTTTGTCTCATCTCTCTACATTATGATTTTGAGTTTGGTGTTAAGATATGTTGTTCTCCATGAATTGATAATAAAAAATGAGGAAGAAGTACATTAGAAAGAGGCATTCATATACACTTAGAGTAAACTTGAATTTTTGCTTAGATTGATGAGTAGTAGCCTACTATGTTTAGATACAAATGTGTGTAATTATGTTTTGAAATACGTAAGTATTAATGCCTTGGAAAATGAGAAAGTTTGTGTTTTATATACTTATATGGTGGTTTATACATAGGAGATACATTTTTGAATAGTAATACATTGTATATTGTATTTATAAAGGCTCGAGAGCTATTGATCAAAGAAATCATTATGAGGATTATTGAAGTCAAGGGAGTATACTTAAAGGTGAGTTGGGGAAAACATATCTCTCATATGGGATTAGGACATTCCAAAACATGTATGATAACTTGTATGTGAATTTTGAACCTAGGTAATGCACAGTAGAATTAATTTTATATTGTGCTGTTGCATTCTCCTACTATCATTTATGGACTTGTTATTATTGTATTGACGCTTCTAAGATCATTCCATAAGGCATTTCTTTGAAGACTAAGATTGGATCTATAGATCAGTATAATATTCATTTTTATTTATTATTGAGGAGAATGCTCTCCAAATCCATAAACTATTCAGAAGACTGCTTCAATGTTCCTTCTACTTCTTTGGAGTTATAGAGTATAACAATCCTCCCATAGTGGTGGTTTAAGTGATTAGTGATTAGACCCTAATGCTTCCTAAGAAAGGATAAATTATCACATTTTCTAGCTTTTTATTTTAGATTCTAGGACCCCTAGGAATACATGTTTTATTTCCTTTAAAAGTTCCCTAAGTTCTTTTGATTTTTTATGGGAATTTAATAATCTAATATTCCATATCAAAAAACTCATTAGTTTGTTTCTTGGCTTTTGGAGCCTTTTCCTCCCAGCTTTTCTATTACTCACTTTAGTAAACTTTTTATGACCCCTTTGGCTTTCTACCTTTATTAATAGAGAGATTTGCTTCTTGGACTTCAATTTCTACTGATTTAGGGGTATTCAACCTCTTTTATTTTTAGCCCTTTAGAGGAATGTTACAAGTATTACCTGTAAGAGCCATATATACCAACTTTTCACTCATAGGCCTCATGTTCCTATTGGCTGCAAGTCCTAGAATATTAGTGGTAGGTTACATATTAATCTCTCCAGTAACTCTCAGTTCCTGGGTGTCAACTTCTCTAGCTCTTGTTAACTTTTGATAATCACCCTTTTTTGAATATTTTCTTGTAGGTTTCTACACTTTATTGGCAAAAGTAGTAGTTAGTTTCCAATTGTAAGAGAATTTCACTCTCCTTTGCTAACTCTTAACTAAAGGGATTAGGTTAGGAAGCTCATCCTACATCTCTCCCATAATACATATACTTGCATAACTTTCTCTCCTTCAAAGGTTGTGTTTTTTTTCCATCTAAATTGGGTTGCTTACATAAATTGTTAAATGTCTCATCCTTTAGTGAAACAATACTCCAAAGGAATATTATGCATCCTAATCCATACAGAAATATGAGCTTCCTTAATTTTCTCTAAAGGTATTCCTAGCTTCCAATTTGGAGAAAGACAGGGGAGGAGTAAAGGCCCATTCTGGAGGACTTTCATAACTTCCAAAGTTGGATAAAGATCATGGCAATAGGGAAAATCCAACATTATTTTAGTTAATTTTTGTTGGCTATCTGGAAATTTTATTGTGAACGGAAAAAATTGTATATGTCTAAAAGGAAAGTTTGAAAAGCAATTATCAAAATGGTAGCAAAAAGTTAGAAGTTAAGGAAGGATTATGGAAATGACATAAATATCCTTCCGATGAGCTATTAGGTAGGGTTAAGAATGACCAACTGATTAAGCGAGGGGAAGAAGCAGTAGGAATAGAAAGATGGAAGCAAGGAGTGAGGATGTATGTTTTTAGGAAGGTTAGGATAGGTTTAAGGTTAAGGCATTAAAAAATTTAAAGATGATGGAGAGTGATTTCACAATAAACAAGCTCCTATATTATTCAAACCTATGATGAAGGCACACAAAATCACCCAGAAGATTTTAATGTATACTCATAATGAATTAGAAACCTAAAGTATCAATGGTAAGGATATAAAATAAAATTTGAGAAAATTGAAATGTTCAATGATTAAAAGAACCTAATAGAAAGTTTATATAATATAAGGAACACGAAAAAGAAGATAAAAAAATAAAGAACTAAATAGAAAATTTATAAGGATTTTTGCTTAAAAGGTAAGACAATTACCATAATTGCCTATTAGAAATTTTCTTATGAGTTCTTAGTGTTAGATGATATTTGTCTAATTGATTATACATTTATTCCATAACACTTAGTGTTTAATTGATTATAAATTTATAAGTCATATTTTTATTAAGTTGCTTGGTTGGA
Organism: Erythroxylum suave; assembly: GCA_027563595.1. NCBI lineage: Eukaryota > Viridiplantae > Streptophyta > Magnoliopsida > Malpighiales > Erythroxylaceae > Erythroxylum > Erythroxylum suave. The sequence goes on from JAOSBN010137347.1 coordinate 17,562, forward strand.
ACATCATTATAGCCTTTTGATGCGGAGGCGCACATTTGGGATGTGTGTTGATCCTATTACTCAGTTACATGACGTTCTCAATCGTTTACTAGCTCTATTCATAACATGAAGGCTAATTGAATACTTATTTATTGAAAATTAACAAACATTTTTTTATTTAATGCATACGTTGTTGCTTTAGCTACTTGTTTTCATGAAAAAATACTTGCTAAGTTACTTAGTTAATAGTCCTAAAATTATAAATGGATGTGACAACTTATAGGGTGATAAACTAACACTAAATCCTAATTAACTTGTATATGTTAGCCAAAGAACCCAGATCACTAATTTCGCAAGCTAATGACTCTTCAAACCTAATAGATTATTAAATCAACTTCAATCCATCTAAACCATCAACACATTCACATAATTCGCAATATGAAACCTAACAAACTGTCATCCTCTATGCAAAATTCACACTCAAATCAAAACACACATCCCTCCCCATACTTGAATAAGAGATTGTCCTTAATGTGAGAAGGAGGTAAACAAGCACATGGAAGGAAGAAAAATAAAATAAAAATAAAGACTAAATTTAACAGAAAGGGGTTAAAACTAAGGCCTCACGGTGATGGAGGCAGGGATGGTGTCGAAGGTGGCAGTTGGATGCCTTAAGCCTCAAAGTATTGATCAATCTAGCGTATATCTCGATTTTGATGTTGTTGTATGTGGTCTAATTCCTTCATCCTTCTAGAGTTCTCCGTAAGTGTATTAGTAATTGCTTTCATGTTGGTAGAGATTGTATCGACCACTTTCTTTCAACCAGGTTCTTCTGTGTCCTCTTCCTCTTTGGACTCCTCGCTAGTTGAGTCATCATCTATTGCTGAGGTGATGTTATGCTTGAACTCACTTGATTAGCTGTGATCTTCATATAAGTCTTTTGGTTGATGTCTCAAAGTTCCATGTTATGGGATTTTAGTATTTCAGCATACCACAAATGGTGGTGATTTGGAAAATCAAGGAGGTAGACGATTAGGCCACTACAATCCATGCCATAGTACTCAACAATGGCAAAAACCAAATACCCTAATAAATGACATTTGTACATACTTTTTGTAGGATAACTTGTTAGTTAATTGTGATAAATTGATTATTGTTAACTTGTTTAGCTTATGATTTAAGATAAATTGTGATAAATTGCATGATTATGTATGAATGCATGTGAATATGTCAATGTGTGAGAATTAGGTCTTCAAGATTAGGTTTTACATGAATTTTGCATGGCATTGTTGTGCGTCTTTTTCTTAAATTTTGTTGGTATTAATTGCATGTGTTTTGGGCATGATTAAGTGATTATTTTTTTTTGTTCAATACGTTAAAAGGTGGTTTGAGGGATAGAAGGATAGAAGAATCAAAGAGAAAGCAAGTCATGTGACCCAAAGGAAAGCTGGAATTTTCCTGTGCCAACCCATCACCAATGTTAAGCTTTCGCAATATTCAATTCTTATTGGATGTTTCTCGTTTTTGATCCAAAAGAAATAGGATAAAATAAGTTTCAAATTAGTTAAATTACGGCCGAATAAGATATCATGGATTGAAGTGAAGACAGAAAACAGAGTTTTCTGTAAAATTCCAGTTGGCAACTTCCTCCTTCCTACGTCGTTTTAAGCCTTAAAGGTGGTATAAAAACCCAATTTTAAACCCTAGAAAGTAGGAGGTCGTTCAATACATTCAATAAAAGGAGAAGAAAGAATTTTCGAATGAAAAACCAAGAGAATTCAAGGTGGAATCAAATGATTTGAAGGAGACACAAAGCTGCCACCATAAAATTCCAGCTTTGCTCTTCAAAATATAAGCCTTACTTCTTCTCTTTTCTTGCTTCTTTGCTGTATTTTGTTGATTGAGAAGAATTTATGGATATGCTATGAGCATGTTGGATGAGATTTTCATGGATTTCTAAGTAGTTATTAGGGTTGCTATTGCCTAAACTATATAGTACGTCACTTTATTGAATTTTATGGACGTGTTTGATGTTTATGGCATATGGCTGTCCATACTTAACTCACATAGAGATATGGAGCTAAGAAGTATGTTAGTAAGTGTCATGATAGTGGGCTTACACCAGGAATAACCGATATATCAAGTTACCTTGTCATTTGGACAGAGATTTTGAATGGAAAAGTGGCTGTCCAAAAATCTGTTCATATCCTTTTAATGGTTAAGTGAAAAATGTGAAGCAAGAGCTTACATAATTCATTTACTTCATTAAATAGGAATTATTTGGTTCAAATAATTAGAGCGAAAGAACCAAGATATTAGGAAATTTTGGATTAAACATAATGACAATCCCAAGTTGTTAAATTAGTACTTTGATTAACCATTTTCTAAATTTGTGTTCTTACTTTTGTGACAACCCTAAAGTGTGTATGTATGACTCTTAATTTTTATATTTCGGATCATTCAAATCTATTTATTTCAGTTCCTTAAACAAAATGAAATTTGGATCATTTAGGTGACTAACCAATCCTTGTGGGATGATACCTATCTACACTATGATTTTTAATTTGTATCTTGTAAGATAAGAGGTTCTAATTTAAAATTTGGAAAATTACCTATAAGTTTTTAGTGTCGCTTATAGGGATTGCACTAGCATCAAGTTTGGTTTGAATTGTTTTTATTTGGGTTTTCTTTTCATTTTTACTTTGATATTCTTTTCTTGTGTATAAAAGGTGTATGCACACAAGGAGTGCACGAGTTGGGGAGAAATTGCAAGAACTTGACATCACCAAAGTAGAAAAAGAATTGAGAAAGGTGAGGAGATAAGATCAAATTGAGTAGGAAATGGCTAAACACAGGGCACAGGGTGGTGAAGAAAGAATTTTGATGGTCATTATGTGGCTAGGGTTTAAGCCAAACTAGCAAGGAATTGCTAAACCACTAGTGAATACGAGCAATTTTGAAATCAAGCCTGTTTTACTTAATATTTTGCAAATCAATGTTTAATTTTATGGTTTTCCACATGAAGATCCTGATACTCACGTTGCCAAGTTTTTGGAAATTTGTGATACTTTCAAACAAAATGGGATGTCAGAAGATGCAGTGAAGATGAGATTGTTTCCCTTCATACTAAAGGATCGAGCAAAGGCATGGATAAATTCCCTTATTCTAGAACAAGTCAGAAATGGGACTAGTTGGTGCAAGACTTTTTGTCCAAATATTTCCCATTGACAAAGACAAAAAGGATCATAAAGTAAATCAGCAACTTTCAAAAATATGAGGGAGAATCATTGTATGAGGCAAGAGAGCGTTTCAAGGAGTTGCAGAGGAGGTGCCCCTATCATAATCCACCGAGGGAATTTTTGCTACAAACATTTTATAATGGTGTCAATTCAGCAACTAGAAGCACCATTGATGCAACTGCAGGAGGTTCATTGATGAAAAAGACCATAGATACTGCATATGACCTAATAGAAGACATGGTTGCTAACAACTACCTTTGGTGCAATGAAAGGAGAATGAAAGGAGTAAACCGATGTAGATGAAGGAACAGAAAAGGGTTACGTCAATAGATTCAACAACTACTTTATTTTTAGTAATTGCAACATTAAGGAAACAGATAAGTGATCTTCAACCTTCATCTAGTTCTTTGAAGTATATACATCAAATTTGTGAGATTTGTGGAGTAGATAGTCATAATTCATCAGAATGTTATTTGATGAGCACTGAAGGCACAGAATAAGCTCATTATTTAGGGTTCCAACAAAGGTCAGGTAATAACCTATATTCTGGTACTTATAATGCTAGATGGAAAACCATTCAAAATTTTCTTGGGCTAACCCTATAGGAACCAATTGGAGACCTCAAAGACCCCCAAAATTTTAGGAAAAGGAAAGTAACTCCCATATTACCTTAGCGTCAAAGTTTAGAGGTATTGAATCAAAGCTAGAGGAAAAAAAAAAAAAGAAGCCCAAGCTGCAAGGATAGATTCTCAACTTTCATAGCTGAGCTACCAATTTTTAAAGATGATGGAAGTGATGGTTACAATTGGATCAAAGGTGAAAAATATCAAGGAGGCATAGGCATGGAGTATCAGGCACTAAAAAGTTATCAAGCGAAGATTGATCAGTTGATTAAAAATCAAGCATCATTAATCTATAACCTAGAGGAATAGATGGGCAGCTGGCAACTACAGTATCAACCAGAGCCCTAGGTAACCTTCCCAAAACTTCAAAACCTTATTAGAAAGAACATTTAAAGGTAATTTAGTTAAGAAATGGAAAGGAGTTACCAGAGCTAGTCTTGAAGGAAGTTGTTGATCCAGTGGAGAAAAGTTAGGAAAAAGGTAAGGAGAAAGTCTCTGAGGAGAAGGAACCGCCACATGTTCTACCTCCACCATATGTTACAAAATTACCATTTCCTGGGAGAGAGTCAGAATCTAGTGGATACCTAATTCAACACATTTTTGGAAAAATTGAAGAAGTTGTATATGAGTTTTTCTTTGCTAGAAGTTTTTGAGCACATACCCAAGTATGCTAAGTTCTTAAAGAAATTATTTTCTCGTAAATGAACTTAGGATTCAAATCAGACAGTAGCATTGATAGTTGGCTACAGTTATATGGTCACGAATAATATGCCATCAAAACTAAAGGATCCAAGGAGTTTTACTATTCTTTGTATTGTTAATGGTGTTGAATTTTCTAAATGTTTTTGTGATTTTTAAGCTAGTATTAGTCCAATGCCATTTTCTATTTTCAAGAAGCTAAACTTAGATGACATAAAGCTAACATCAATGACAATTTAGTTAGCTGATCAGTCTATAAAGAAGCCATTTGGAGTTGTCAAAGATGTTTTGGTAAAAGTAGATAAGTTTGTGACTCATGTTGACTTTATCATTCTTGATGTTGCTGAGGAAAAAAATTGTCCATTGATTTTGGAATGTCATTTATGAATACTGGTCAGGTGTTGATTGATGTAAATAATGTTGTCTCATTTTATATACTGGTGATGAAAAAGTTAAGTTCAACATGAATAGGAGTTTGGAAAGTAGGGAGGAGTTGAATTGTTGTATGAGAATGGTTGTTGTGGATGACTGTATAGAGGAGATAACTAGTATAATGATAAAAATAAAGAGAGAGGGAATTAGAATTTAATGACAAAGATGAGAGTGGAAAGAGAGAGAAGGAGAGGAAGGAGAGAGAAGTGAGAAGGAAGCTTTAATGAGGACCAAGCCACCCATACCACCTTCCAATAAGAGAGCACCCACCTTAAAGCTAAAACCTTTACCTTCACACCTTCGGTATACATTTTTAGGTGAAAAAAAAACATTACCTATGGTTATTTCAAACTAGTTGAATGATGAATAGGAGAGCAAGATAGTAGAAGTTATAAGGAGGAGGATGAAAGTGATGGGGTGGCAGATATCAGACATTTGAGGGATAAGTCTGAGTGTTATAATGTATAGAATAATTCTCAAAGATGGATGTAAACAAGAGAGGGATAGGCAAAGGCATTTGAATATGAATATATAGGAAGTTATAAAGCAGGAGGTGATTAAGTTATTAGATACACAATCTCAAGCAGTAAATGGGTAAATCTAATTCAGTATGTACCAAAGAAAGGTAGAACGATAGTGATGGAAAATGAAAATGGTGAGTTGATTTCCGTATGGACAGTCATTGGTTAGAGAGTTTGTATTGATTATAGGAAGCTCATCTCAGTGACAAAGAAGGACCACTTCCCACTACCTTTTGAGAGAGTTACAGGACATACATTCTACTATTTCTTGGATAGGTATTTTGGCTGCAATAAGATATTCATTTATCTAGAGGATAAAGCCAAGACAACTTTCACCTGTCCATATGGTACTTTTGCTTATAGATGGGTGTTGTTCAGACTTTGCAATTGTAATATCCCAATTTCCCATACTAAGGGTTAGAACCCTAGATTTTTGTATATGAGCAATAGCATTGAGAAATTAGGAAATGCATTTCATGCTCATAAATAACATTAGCATACACACAAGTGAATTATTAAATTTTGTACATTTTACAAAGACTGTATATGCACTCATTTGACATATTCTAGGGTATAAATGATTTTAAAGGATTATGATGTGAATAAAAAATTTTATATCTTGAATTTTGGCTAATAAAATTATAATTGGTGATTTTGAATTTATCTGTTAAATTTTGGAGATTTCTAAAATTTTGGGTATTTTTAGATTAGGAAAAATGCCAAGTGGCAAGATAAATTGACTTGTGGTAGTAGAAATAAGTGACAATTGATAGTAGGAATAATTGACAAGTGGTTTTAGGATTTATTGACAGATGACGTAAAAAATTGGGTGACAATTGGATTAGAAATCGAAGGACAAATGAACTAGTTATTAAAAAGGGCCAAATGGGAACCACAAGAAGTAGACATGAGGTAAGTGACACTTGTCACTTACCTTGCCACTTATCTCACCCACGACATTAATACTTAATGAAAGACTATCTTAAATTCTTGTCTTTCATTTTCATTTTATGTTTTCTTTGTCATCTTCTTCTTTATTCTCTTAAAGTTACGGCACTTTTACTCTCAAAACCTTACCTTTAACATTGAGTGGGTATCATCCTCCACTTTATCCACTTTAAGATCCTTGCTATCTCTTCTTTTTGTCACTAAAAGAACTCTCCAATTCTACCTTGGTAAGATGGTGATCGTGTATATTGGTAGAGCTAGGGTTTACATGATTTGAAGAAGCTTTTAGTTAATCAAGTAAGTAGCATATTAATCTTCATGGTTTGTTTGAATATAAACACATGTGATGATAGTTTAAAGGTGAAATGATCATGATAGTGGAGTTAAATATATGTTATAACGTAGATGAGGAAATAAGTAGGTTCGTGTCATATTTTTGTGTATATGATGGGTAATAATTTATCAAATGTTATAAGGATGATTTTTGAGGTGGATTGATTGTAAAAATGGTTATGAATGAGTGATAAACGTTGATGAACAAATGAATGTGTTTATGCCCTGTTTTGGGTTGATGATGAGTGAAAAAAACTAGATGGATGAATATATATGTTTGTGTTCTATTTTGAGAGTATGAAAACCATGAGTTATAAGTTGTTATATAGATGAAATAGGTTGTGAATTTAGGGTATAATAAAGGTGAAATTTATTCTTAAGAAAGTTACTGGGTAATGTTCTTGAAATGAGAAGAAATAAGATGATAGTGAATGATAGAAATCATATGCTATTTTTGAATGATTAATGGATTTTTTTCATGGTTTATATTGAGATAGAATTAAGGTGAAATGAAGAGGAGAATGAAGTAGAAATGATTAACTGTGCAAGAGATGTCATGAATATATTATGGAAGGGATTAATTAAATGGTAATGATTCAAATAAATAATTTTTTGTGGATTTTAATGCAACCACTCTGGTAGTTAGGTTAGCATAGATGGACATGAATTATGTGAGAATTGAATGTTAATCATGTTATTTATATTGTGAAATTCATGTAAAAAATGAAGGAAGAAAGACAGGGCATGAAAGTGGCCTTTAGTGCACAATCGTAGATTGGATAATTGGGTTCGTGGGCTAGCATATTAAAAAACATGTTGTCTTTTAAGTGATGTTTGAAACAACTACTGATAAGGTAACTTCCTATGATCCATAAAGGCTTAAAATGAACCTAGTTTAATAATGGATAAAGTGATTAAAGTGTTCTTATGACTATTTATGTGATTCAAAAGTATGAATGATGTGTATTAAACAAGATGTGAAGGATATAAACCTGGAATAGTCAAATTGATCATACATTATACATGATACATATACCTATCTATATAATTGAATACTTACGTGATTGTTCAACTTAGTAATGTGTATAAATGTTTGTACTGCATGATATAGAAGTGAAAATCAAATGACCACATCCAGACATTGCCAGGATGTCAAGGCAATAGCTATCTGGAGCGTACTGTGAGTAACCTAGATATTTCTCATTAGTAATAATTGCATTTGCCTAAATTTTGATTATTGAATTGATAACTATGTGAACGTAAAAAATACCAGACATCGAAGGTTAAAGGAGTTTGATAATTGAGATCATATTGGAAGTAGTTCATCGAATGTCAATTTGAAAGAAATAAGTGTTCTCAATCACGTTGTTGAATGCCAGACTTAGGTCCGATGAAAATGTGAAAGTGAATGTGTAAACTGAATAAAAGTGACTGATTGCATATATGTGATTTCCATGCATTTCATTACATGATATGCATGATCAAAAAAAGACAGTTATGACCAGAGTAGCTAGTGAAAAAGAGCTTAAAGCTCAGAATGTGTATAAGAGCCACACGTTCACTTGTAAAATGATCCAAATATCCACAACGAATATGGGACAGTTGTCAATGAGGCCTGTATCCACAACAGATATGAGATAATTAAAAAAGCACTTAGTCACAACAAAGTAATAATTGAAAGTCTTTGCTTAGCAATGGTTGCATGCATCAAATGCATGCAGATGCAGCAAAAGTGTCGGAATCAAGATTCTGAAACTATGATAACCCCAAAAAGCACAAGATCATAATATGCATGCATAGATATGTATAAGAAAACATGAAATCTAAACTTTTTACCTTGTGTATCTCCTCCTTTCTTGTTTCTTCTCTTTGTTTAGGTTGTTACAAACACCAAACCCTTCCTTGATCTGTAAGAACAGAAAAAGATGGAAGAAAAAACAATGATTAAGGTTATTTGAGAATCTAGTAGAACTAATCTAGTTCTAGTAGATTCTCAAGATAATGGAAGATAGGTCAAGAATCTTATTGCATACACTTTGATTCATGCAACAATTGTATGAATTGTAAGAGAAAAACCCAAGACACCTCACTCTCACTCTAGATCTCTTCTAAAACCCTTTCTCTATCATTTGAGTGTGTAAGAACTAAAGGAAGCTAGTGTATATAAGTGAAGAACTCATTCATATACCATTTTGTGCCCTTTTTCATGATCGATGAATGACAATCATGGCCGTTTTAAAATAGACTCGCCTTTGGCCACGATCGTGGCCCTATGAATCACAATCATAGCCTACTTAAATTAGGCCATAACCACTTGTTTTTCTTCCAATCTTTGATGCGTGTCACCTTTAGGGGGCGGTTGGTTTGCACGGAAGAATGGTAATAGGAATGAGAATGAATATAGTGAGGAATGGGAATGGATATTATCATTATATTATGATGGTTGGTTAAGAAGAAGGAATGATTACCATTACCATTGACAGTGATTGGTTTGTAAAAATATTGAGAAAAAAATATCATATTTTAATTAATTAATTAATTATAATGTAATTAATCAATTACAATATATTGATTAATTGAAATATTTTAATTAATTTTAACTAATTAATTAAATATATTTTAATTAATTAATTAATTAAAATATATTAATTAATGAATAATTTTATTTTAATTAATTAATTATGATATTTTAATTAATGAATGAATTATATTTTAATTAACTATTGTAGTTAATTCATTACTAATAATATTTTAATTAATTATATTGTAGTTAATTAATTAATTAATTACAATCTTTTAATTAATGAATGAAT
>JAOSBN010137357.1:0-27147 GCA_027563595.1 Erythroxylum suave
GGATTCCATGCACCACCTGGTTTCCATTAAAATCAACTACAGTTTCATCCAAGGCCATTGCCTCTATTAGCACCACAATAATAATAAGCTTGAGGTATGCCCTTAAAGCAATTATTTAAGAGTTTAGCATCTAACAGTCTTCAATTTCAGTAGGAAGCGAGGAGTGGTATGAAAAATTTGGAAAATCAGGTCAGTCAACTAGCTGATGCAGTGGGAAAGCTACAAGCCCAAAGGTCCACAAGGTTGCCTAGTCAACCAAAAAAGAACCCAAAAGAAGACGCTTGTGCCATTACCTTGAGAAGTAGCAAAAAGGTACAAGGGCCAAGGAAGGGGAAGGAGAAAGAAGAAGAAGAACAAATTGGTTTAACAAAGAAGAAGGAGGATCACCATCCTCAGGTATATACTTCACATCCTATTGTCAATGATTTACCTTCTATTTCATTTTTAAGCAGGTTGGCAAAGAATAAGCAACAGCGGTCAAAAAAGGAAATATTGGAGGTCTTTCTCAAGGTGGAAGTGAGTATCCCACTTTTGGAAGCAATTAAGCAAGTTCCCTAAATTTTTAAAGGAGCTGGGCACCAATGAGTATAAGCTGAGGGGAGATGAGAAGATTAGTATAAAGGGCAATGTGTCAGCAGTCTTACAAAGGAAGTTACCCCCAAGTGCAAGGATCTGGATATTTTTACCATTCCTTATAAGATCAGTAACATGAGGTATGAGAGATGTATGTTAGATTTAGGAGCTTCGATAAATGTTATATCTTTGTCCATTTTTAATGCTCTTAATCTTGGTTTATTAAAGGATACCCATGTTATCATTCAATTAGCTGATAGATCTAACACATACCTTAAAGGGGTTATTGAGGATGTTTTAATGCTGGTTAACAAACTTGTTTTCTCTGTATATTTTTATATTTTAGATATATAGTATAAGGGCTCTTCAAGACCTTCAAAAATTTTGTTAGGAAGGCCATTATTAAAGACATCTTGGATAAAAATTGATGTACTCAGTGGGGTGTTGACTATGGTGTTTGATGGTGAGGTCATTTGTTTCAATATCTTTGATGCCAAGCGTTATCCATTAGATTGTGAGTCGGTCGCCAAGGTAGATATTCTTTACTCTTTGGTAGAGCAGTGATCTCTTGTTTCTATAGGTGACTTTTTAGAGTTAGCCTTGACTACCACGCTAAAGCAAAAGATGTCTAGATATTGGTAAAGCAAGTTGGAGTTAGGAGAGGACCTAAAGGAAGCAATTTAGGAACTTAAGACAAGTCCTTTTGGCAAGTGTGTCCCTCACTTTTTAGAATTGCTCGTTAGTACTGCTCAGTAGCTTCCTTCTATTATGCAAGCACCGGAATTGGAGTTGAAACCCTTCTCAACTCACCTCAAGTACGCTTATCTGGGCACCAACATAACACTTCTAGTTATCATAGTAAGTGATCTTATAAAGGTGTAAGAAGAAAAGCTCGTTAGTGTGTTGCAGGAGTATAAGACGAAATAGGGATGGATAGTTGCGATATCAAAGGTATTAGTCCTTCTTTATGCATACACATGATTTTTCTTAAGGAAAGAGCTACCCCAGTTCATCAAGTGCAAAAACGTCTCTACCCTCTGATGATGGAGGTGGTGAAGAAGGAAGTGATGAAGTTGCTGGATCTGAGAATTATATACCTCATCTTTGACAATAAGTGGATAAGTCCTTTATAAGTGCTTCCCAAGAAGTCGAGCATTACAGTTGTGGAGGATGAGAAAGGAGAGATGGTTCCAAATCGGGGGCAGAACAGATGACAAGTTTGCATGGATTATCATAAGCTCAACTCAATAAGAAGGAAGGACTACTTTCCCCTACCCTTTATTGATCAAATGTTATAACGTCTTGCTGGTTGTGCTTACTATTGTTTTCTTGATGGTTATTTAGGGCATATTCAGGTTACTATTACTTTAGAGGATCGAGAGAAAATAACTTTTACATTCTCGTATGGCACCTTTGCCTGCAGAAGGATGCCTTTTGGATTATGCAACAACCCCGTAACCTTTCGAAGGTGTATGGTGAAGTAAATCACTTGTTAATATAAAAATCACGTATAATATGTAAAATACACAAGAAGGGGGGTTGAATTATGTTAAATCGTCTAAGATAGTAATCTTTAGAATCTTTTTTATTTTCTTGAAAAACTCAGATGATTACAAAACAACGTATTTAATTCGTTTAATTAATGCAACAGTAGAAATAGTATCTATTCTTCTAACAACAAGAAATTAAAGATATAAGGGTTAGAGAATATGACACTGCAATTTATACTGGTTCACCCTTAACCTTTGGGCTACGTTCAGTCCTTTACAAGTATTATTTCTACTCTTCTAGAGCCTCTTCAGGTCTCTTTCACAAAAGTATTCTTTATCTGCTATCTTAGCCTCTTTGGGTCCTAGCCTTCCTTTCACTTGAAAAGATATTGTTTGAGCTTTCTACACTCACGTTACAGATGTTCTTGATCTCTTTTATTCCTTCTTTTCACTCAGGATATTTTAACAATATACTCACTTGATCACAAAATTATTTTTGTAAGTAACAGTAAGTAAAAAATTGTTTTGTCTACGACTACAACTGATATTTATAGTATAATTCTCCAACAGTCTTCTTGAGAAAACTGCTTGTAGAATCTTCAGAGATCTATTATTAGTTGAGTCTTATAACCAAATCCAATTAACTAACTGATGTTATAGATCATTCTTTAATTATATCGTTTTGATTTAATTTGTATGCTTTGTCTGGTGTCTTCGCTTCATCTTATGTCTTCGTCTTGATTTGATGATTTGTGCTCTATACGTTTATCTGTGCACTTAATAAACTCATCAAAATAGTTCACACACTTCTTTTATTATTATTATTTGACTTTCATCAAAATCAATAGAAAAGTGAAGTCTTCTTGACTTAACAATCTCCCCATTTTTTATGATAACAAATAATCATAATATTATAAGATAAAAATGATATTCAGACGAATAATGATAATATTCAGATGAATAATTTTAAGAAAAATAATATATTTATTTAGACAAATAATGCAAGATATACAATGTATATAAAAAAAATTCAATACTAATTTTCCTCTCCTTTCTGCTATTATTCTCCCCCTATTTGTTATTAATAAAAAAATGTCATTTCAGACGCTTCAAAATTTCAAAGAACATATGTTGAACATCAGTGCAGATCGTTTTGAGGTCTTGTTCTATAGACACACGTAGAAGTGCTACTTCCTCTTTAAGATCACCCACTAAGTCACTTAGTTCATCAACCTTAGTATTAATTTCTTCAATATGTTTAGCTAAGGCTTCTTGAACTTCCTTCTGCTTGTGACTAGCTTCAGTCCATTCGATGAAATTCTTCAAGAGCTCTGAATTAACGGTAGAATCTTATAGCTTTTCACTAATTGGATGAAGATAACTCAGAGGTTGAAGGAATCGTCTAACTCAATTATTTTGATGGACGGTAATTAGAAAGGATGTGTTTGGTGAGGGATATGAAGATCGTCAGGTTTGGGTAGTTTAAAATATTTTTTCTTAGAAGGTGTAAGGTATTTTTAACTTAAGGAATGAAACCTAAGGGTTTGAAATGAATAAGTGAATGCACAAAGGTTTCTAAGTAAAAATTAATACCTTCAATCGTAATACTTTTGTACCTTCCTTCTGATATTGTCCTAACGATCTTGAAACTTTCATCTGTAGTTGATGCGCCAAAGTTACTTCCTGATGCCTTTGATATGTGATGTGATATATAGATGCCTATAGGTTGAGCTGCACGACATACATCATCTATATTCTTTATCGCCACTCGAATTTCTTTTTCTGTGAGATCATCTTCTTGTTTCTCAAGAAATTTCTTCTTCTTTCCTTTATCTTTGTTGTCTACCAGTGTTGGATGTCTAGGTTGTACATTTGGTACAATCTTTAATTTCGTTCTGCTTATCGTTGGATAGAATGTGTAAGGATTTTTTGTCATCTTCAATGGATATGGCTCTACCTTTTCATCTCGCAGAATAACATACAATCTTCTTTCTTTACGGCTTAGAAGATGTATCGTCTGATCATTTACTGTTACAGGTTCAGCTTGAATCTTAACTTTCTATTTAGAAGGTTCTCTAATGATAACTGAACCTCCGTTACGATCAGGTATTAATTTTTCTATAATTTTCATATTCAAATCTTCTTTCTTCATTGGTTGAAGGGGATTGTAAGTTACTTGCTGCTTTCTAACAATCTGTGTCTTTTGTTGAACATCAGATAATGAAACCTTCTTTTTCTGAACCGGTTTCGTCTTCTTTAGTTCTTCTGCTGGCTTGAAAGAGAGTTTTTGTTGAGACTTCTTCTGCTTAAATACTAACTTCCTTTTTATCTTTGCCTCTCCAGGCAATTTTTTGATTGAGTTTGAGGGATAGAGACAATTGCTTTGGTAGGCTACTATTGTTATTGTTGGTTCTCCTTTGCACTTTCAGAAACTTGACCAAGAATTAGAGTTTTTTACTTTTTCTGTTCTTATTGTCGTAAGGTCATCAATCTTGGTGACCGTCTTGACTTCTCAAGTCTTTCTGATTTGAGCGTCTCATCCTTCCTCTTTAAATACACTCTATGTGTTGGTTGTTGAACCTTTGCACTTTCCTTCCTTTCAGAATTGTATTAGCTTGTATTGTCTTATAAGTCCATTGTTCAACTTTTACCACTACTGAGATTCTTCAGTATGATTGAAGTTTTGATTGTATCCCAAATGAAACATCTTCTTTTCTACTTCGTTTGATTGAAATCTCCCTCTTAGACTGTGCTTTCGGTGTGAAATCTTTATCCGCTTTAACTTCAGTCTTGATCCCCATTTTTTGAATAGTAAAGGCATTGATAACACTTTTAATATTCAGCTTTACTTTGTTTCCTCTATCAAGTAGGATTCCAGATTCTTTGAAGAAACTTGTCAACAACATACCGTAAGGTAAAGAACCACTCTTCAGATGATAATCCTCCCTAGCCTTTATCATATAGTTCAGAATCAAGAACAAAAGATTAATAGATTGGTGTGTGAGTAGATGAAATAGACAATCATTCATTGTCACCAAATCCTTTGATCCTACTCTTGTTAGAATACAGTGGAGAAGAAGTGAATGAAGAACCCTAGCCTTCGGAATTAGGTTTGAAGACTTCTTGACTCCCGGATTACTTGATCCATATAGTTGTAGATTGATGTTGTCTTCATTTATGTGACTTTGAACAGTCCACTTTGTATTATTGAACAATTTTGCCCCTTCATTTGGACACCCAATAGCCTTTACAATGGAATCTTGTGTGACTATCACCGACAACCTATCTACCATTGGATGTTATCTACAACCTTTGCACTCTTCTAGAACTCATATACTTCATTCAGATACACTGGTTTTTATATATTGAAGAAATTTTCCCATCCAGCTGCTTTGATCTCAGGTTCGATATCCATTCGATCATCCTTCAAAGAAGTGAAATCGACGAGTCTCCTATAAACAAGAGATTTTGACATTTTTCCAACATAAAATGAATAAACACTAAACACAGAAATGTATTTCGCTTAAAAAAGCGAGATTAGTATATAGAAACAAATGAGAGAAAGATATGAAATGAAAATGAGAAAGATTTGATGTTGAGAACAGAGGATTGAATCATCTTTGTTGAGAGCACTTTAAAGCAAGTCGATTACTAAGAAAATTCTAAAATGAAGAGTGTTGCAGATTTTGGGATGATTTCATTTTATAAACACTCTTGAAAAGTTACCGTTTGTAACATCTGTGACTGATCCACAGGTAATCATAAAATTGATACTACCGACCGAAAATTACCATTACTATTCCTTCTGAAAACTTGTGACTTTTCTGGTTCATTAGGATGAATCGTTTAGATTATGGAGTTTTAGACGAATGGTTATTTAACATTACCATGTTCAGATTTCATCTGATTTCCTTGAATATGTCTTCACTTAAGGGTTTGGTGAAGATATCTTCCCATTGTTGATTCATCTCAACAAATTGTGGATTGATGATCCCTCTCTGTACATAGTCTCTTATAAAATGATGTCTAACTTCAATATGCTTTGCCCTTGAGTGTTGTATTAAATTCTTTAAGAGATTGATAGCACTTATGTTGTCATAGAAGATTGGAATTTGATCTTCTTGGATAGAATAATCTTCTAACTGATACTGTATCTATGAAATTTGTGAACAACACCTTGCAGTTGACATATATTCAGCCTCTGCAGTAGATAGAGCAATTAAACTTTGCCTCTTGCTTGACCAAGAAATTAGAGTATGACCAAGAAACTGACAACATCCACTTGTACTCTTTCTATCCATCCTATCTCCAGCATAATCAACATCACAGTAGCTAATTAACCTAAAATCTTTACCTTTCTCATACATTAAACAAAGATCAGTAGAACCTGCCAAGTATCTCAATATTCTTTTAACAACAATATAATGAGATTCTCTAGGATCTGCTTGAAATCTTGCACACAAACAAACACTAAACATTATATTAGGTCTACTTGTAGTTAGGTAAAATAAAGAACTAATAATTCCTCCAAAAAGAGTTTGCTCAATCTTCTTACCAGTTTCATCCTTAGATAAGACGATTGAAGGATGTATAGGAGTTGACATTGTTTCAACATTTTCCATTTTATATTTGACTAAATTTTTTTTGATATTTTTTATGAATAAAAATCTTTTCATCGGTTTATTTGATATGTAAACCAAGAAAGAACTTTAATTCACCTATCATACTCATTTCAAATTCACTTTTCATAAGAATCTCAAAACTTGAACATAACTCTTTAGAAGTTGCACCAAAAATGATATCGTCTGTATATATTTGCACAACAATAAAATCACTTTTAATACTTTTCCTAAATAAAGTTTTATCAACTTGACCTCTAATAAAGCCATTTTTAATCAAAAATGAACTCAGATGATCATACCATACACGAGGTGCTTGTTTCAATCCATACAAAGCTTTATGAAGTTTATACATATAATCTAGTTTATCAATGTCTTCAAAATCAGAAGGTTGTTTTACATAAACTTCTTCATCTATAAAACCATTCAATAAAAACATTTTCACATCCATTTGAATTAGTTTTCTATCATGAAAAACATCATATGCAAGTAAGATCCTAATAGCTTCTAATTTAGCTACAGGAGCATATGTTTTATTATAGTATATTCCTTCTAGTTGATTATAGCCTTGAGCTACTATTCTATCTTTATTACGGGATATTTTTCCTAATTCATCTATTTTATTCTTGAACACACATCTAGTTCCTATGATAGATTTATTGGATGGTTTAATGACTACAGATCAAACTTTATTCTTAGTAAATTGATTTAACTCCTCTTGCATAGCTAAAATCCAAGCTTCATCAATTTTCTTAGGTTTTAATTTAGAAACAAAAGCTACATTGGCCTCTATCCTAAACTTAGATCTAGTTCTCACTCCTTCTGATGCTTCTCCTATAATCAAGTTTTCTGGTTGAGAAGATTTATATCTCCATTCTTTTCTTAAATTAATATTTTCATAAATATCTACTACTTTATCAAATGGATCGTCTGATAATGAATCGTCTGGGTTACTAACTAAGAGAGCAGATAGAGTTTCATTATTAAAATCGTCTCTCTTATCTGGATGAGAATCATTATGAAACTTTACATGCCTAAATTCTTCAATAGATTTAGAAATAAGATTATAAACTCTATAAGCTTTAGAACTAACAAAATAACTAGAAAATTTCCTCAATTGATCTTAGAATCGAATTTATCCAACTTTTCTTTTGTATTTAAAAT
Organism: Erythroxylum suave; assembly: GCA_027563595.1. Lineage (NCBI taxonomy): Eukaryota > Viridiplantae > Streptophyta > Magnoliopsida > Malpighiales > Erythroxylaceae > Erythroxylum > Erythroxylum suave. The sequence goes on from JAOSBN010137357.1 coordinate 7,847, forward strand.
GATGCATTTACAAGCAAAAGGATGAAAGTAAGAAATATTTGGCTTTCTTCCCTTCCATAAATCATATGGAGTTTTATTTAAAATAGGTTGCAGAAATACTCTACTTTGAATATAACAAGCTGTATTTACAACTTCTGCCCAGAAGTACTTAGGAAGATTCATTTCACATAGTATAGTCCTTGCCATTTCTTGAATCGTGATGTTCTTTCTTTCTATAACTCTATTTTGTTAAGGAGTTCTAGGAGTAGAGAAATTATGGAAAATTTCATTTTCTTCACAAAACATTTTGAATTTTTCATTTTCAAATTTTCCACCATGATCACTCCTAATTCCAGTAATAGAAATTCCTTTTTCATTTTGTAACTTTTTGGATAAAACTTTGAAGTATTTAAAAGATTCATCTTTATGAGATAAAAACAATATCCAACAAAATTTAGTAAAGTCATCAATAATTACAAGACCATACTTCTTTCCACCAAGACTTACTATTCTAGTTGGTCCAAAAAAATCTATATGTAACAGCTCTAAAGGTCTAGACGAAGTTACAATATTCTTAGATGAAAAAGATGTTTTAACTTGTTTTCCTTTATAACAACTCTTACAAAAGAAAGTTTTGTTAAAATTTATCTTTCATAAACCTCTTACCAAATCATGTCTAACTAATTTGGAAATATGTTAAAGCTAGCATGACCTAGCTTTCTGTACCAAATTAGTTTTTCATCATCTTTTGATATAAGACATGAAATATTTTGACTTTTCAAATCATCTAAGTTAATTTTATAGAGATTGTTTCATTTCTTAGCAAAAAAGAACATGGACCTATCCTTGTTTTTAACTAAACAAGAATTTTGATTAAAGGATACTTCAAAACCAGAATTACATAATTGACTTATACTGATTAGATTATGCTTTAAACTATCAACTAGCAGAACATTATCAATAGATGAAAAGGAATCTTTACCAATTTTGTCGATCCCAATTATTTTGCCCTGCTGGTTATCTCCAAAAGTTACTTATCCTCCTTGCTTATGTTGGAGGTCTAGGAACATAGACCTTCTGCTCGTCATCTGTCACAAGCAGCCACTGTCTAAATACCATTGATGGTGGTTGCTTCTTCCAGGTAAGGAGATCTGTAGTATATATTATGTCCTTCTTAGGTACTCATATTTTCTTAGGTCCTTTGGGGTTAGTCTTATAATTATTCTTAGAATAATAATAAGAATACTGTTTCTTTTTCTTTCTATTAGGAACAAAATTCCTATTATGAAGAAAATTACTATTATAAATAGTATCCGGAAAAGCCTAAACCACTTTTATCATATGGATGTCTATAACTTCCAATCATATCATTCATCCTTTTTGTACTTTCTGTAAATTTTGATAAATCTGCTGAAAGAATATTAATCCTTTTTTTTAGCTGATTAATCTCCTCAGATCTATCTACAGTTACTTTCTTTTTCATATCATCTACTTATTTCTTAAGGAAGACATTTTCTTCTTCTAAGAGTTTTGTATTCTTAGAATTTTCAACAAATTTCTTTTTCAATAATCTATATTGTTTTAGAATAGCATGTGAATCTTCTAACAATTCTAAAAAGACATACTGAAGATCATTAAAGTCATAGATTAGCTCATCATCGCTTTCACCTTTAGCTACCAAGCATATATTTGCTTATTCTGATGATTCTGAGTTAAGTTCAGATTCAGACGAATCCAGATCTTCCCATGTTCCCATTGTGCTTTTTTATTTTATTTTTTTGACTCTTATTTTGTTTGCTTTTGAGCAAGGGACATTCAGACTTGTAATATCCTAGTTTATTACACTCATAGCAAACAATAGAGCTTTTCTCATTCTTCGAATCGTCTTTGCTAATCTTTTTTAAAGAGAAGACTTTATTTCCCTTTGTTTTATTTTTCCACATCTTTCTAATTTTTCTTGAAATGAAGGATAGTTCGTCTTCATCTTCACTTGAATCTTGATCAGATTCACCGGCATCATCAATCTTGATTTCTTTGATCTTTAATGCTTTTGAAGATGTACTTCTATTTTTCTACATCTTCTGATTCTTCTGACCAACTTTCAATGCAATAGATTTATCCCTTCTGGGTTTATCTTCTGCATCAAGCTCTACTTCATGGAATTTCAGTGAACCAAACAATTTATCTAGCTTTAGCTTGCTTAAATCTATGGCCTCTTGTATTGTTGTTACTCTGGGTCTCCATCTTTTTAGAAGACTTTTGAGGATCTTTCTGACATGATCTTGACTATTGTAGATTCTCCCTAGAGCTTTAAGTCCATTAACAATTGTTTGGAATCGTCCAAACATTTGATCAATAAACTTATCATCTTTCATCTTGAACAGTTTATATTGATGAACAAGAATACCAATCTTGGATTCTTTCACCTAGTTTGTGCTTTCATGTGCAATAGCTAATGTGTCACACATTTCCTATGTAGATTCGCCTCTATAGACCTTATCATATTCGCTTCTGCTTAGAGCACAACTTAAAAAGAACTTAGCTTTTGAATTTAATTGAACGCAAGCTTTCTGACCAGTTGACCATTGGTCACGAGAGATGCTTTTCCCTTCGAAGTCTGTTGGAATATATAGACCACTTTCAATGATATACCTAAGATCAATGTGTGTGGATTCTGTGAAAAGACGTATCCTGTCCTTCTTCCAATAATGATAATCTTCACCATTGAATGTAGGGGGTCTTGAGACGGAGACACCTTCAACTATAAAAACATGTGATTCAACCATAGATCTTTGTCCTAACTTTGTAACAGTTTTTCTTGGAAACTTGTGCTCTAATACCAACTGAAGGAAGTCACTTGTTAATATAGAAATCACGTACAATATGTAAAATACACAAAAAGGGGGGTTAAATTATGTTAAATCGTCTAAGATAGTAATCTTTAGAATCTTCTTGATTTTCTTGAAAAATTCATATGATTACAAAACAATGCACTTAATTCGTTTAAGTAATGCAATAGCGGAAATAGTATCTATTCTTCTAACAACAAGAAATTAAAGACGTAAGGGTTAGAGAATACGACACCGCGATTTATATTGGTTCACCCTTAACCTTTGGGCTACATCCAGTCCTCAGAGTTTATCTGAGATTTCACTATTCTTGCAACTTTACAAGTATTATTTCTACTCTTCCAGAGCCTCTTCAGGTCTCTTTCACAAAGCATTCTTTATCTGCTATCTTAGTCTCTTCAGGCTCTAGCCTTCCTTTCACTTGAAAAGATATTGTTTGAGCTTTCTACACTCATGTTACAAGTGTTCTTGATTCTCTTCTTCCTTCTTTTCACTCAGGATATTTTTACAATATACTCACTTGATCACAGAATAATTTTTTGTAAGTAAAGTAAGAGTAAGTAAAAAGTCGTTTTGTTTATGACTACAACTGATATTTATAGTTTAATTCTCCAATGATCTTCTTGAGAAAACTACTTGCAAAATCTTCAGAGATCTGTTATTAGTTGAGTACTGTAACCAACTCCAACTAACTAACTGACATTGTAGATTATTCTTCAATTATATCATCTCGATTTAATTTGTATGCTTCGTCTAGTTTCTTCGCTTCATCTTATGTCTTCGTCTTCGTCTTGTGACTTGATCTTAGTCAGCTCTTGAATATCGTCTTGATTTGATGATTTGTGCTACTTGCATTTATCTGCGCATTTAATAAACTCATCATAAGAGTTCACACACTTCTTTTATTATTATTATTTGACTTTCATGAAAATCAATAGAAGAAGTGAAGTCTTCTTGACTTAACATTAACAATTCAATACCACTATCATCTTTTCACCAAAATTTGATTAGGTTATTTATCAACTTTACAAGTTCTATAAGATTCATAATCAAAGGATACATATATCCTAGTATGTAACTTTATGATTTTTGTCATGTTGATTTAACCAATATGGCATGAAAGGATAATCTCGGTTATCTAACTTTTAATTCTTGTTACCAATATTAGGCATAAGTCTCCTTTGATCCAACACAGACAAACTTTTTGCATAAAATTAGATTAACTACTTTTGCTTAACAATCTGTTTATACTATGCACTGCACATTACAATAATGTTGAATCTAAATTCAGTATCAAATACTCATATGTATGAATTAGAAAGACATTGATCTTTATCATATCACATATAGGCATGAAAGGTCATGCAATAATTTTCTTATAATGATAACTATTATCATATTATTGCTAAGACTTTAATTGTGGTCCACAATTATGTTTTTAGTAGGCTAAATTAAGTGGAACAATTTCATCAAGGTACTATACCTTTTAGCTCTACTCAATGCAATCTCTTACATCTTGCTATCATGATGTTGACATACATCTTACATGTTGTCTTCAAAGTTTATGAGACATTAGTCAACTCAAATGTTAATACATTTTGTCATCTATATGATTTTGATATATGTCGAAAACTTTGTCACTGAACCCTTAACAGAGATTATAGCATAATAACATAATGGACATTCAATTTTCTTTCTAACTTTTGAGAACACTTCTCAAGCATATCCTATGTCTAAGAACTTGAGTTCACTAACTTAGCATCAACTATACTAAACAAAATAAATTCCACTTAGAACAAAATAAATGTAAAAATGCAAGTAATTAATTTTATGTCATGACTACCAAATTAGATTAGGACTTTAATAATGTATTTGGTTACTCCCACTATTTTATTCAAAATAATAGCCCTCACTACTATTCGGAAAGATTAATCTTTCTAGTAGGCTAAGATCCTACTCAATATAGTTGATCTTGAGTTTACTCAACAAACCAACTAGACTTAAAATAAGTAGATAACAACTTTATCAATTACTTCTCATGTGACTCCTAGATCAGTTAGATGATAACTCTTGCCAAAAAACATATCCAATATATTTTTCCTAACCCCGCCTATAAATTCATGTGATCATGAGTTTGCTCATCCAAATCACACAAATTTAATTAAGTAGAACCCGTTATCATAAGACTAAACATGTTCGGGTTAAAGTGGCCTTGAGTTTGCTTAATAAGCCTATAATAAACAAAACTCTGGTTTATTCTTATAACAATGAAAGGTAACAATCACGTTCTCATCGTGTACTTAATATTTTAACGAGGGATTTAACTTCATTTGTCTAATCAAACACAAATTGCATGTAAAATATCGCACATATAAAATATACAATTTACCATGCATCCAATATATATATCGTTCATATAAATAAAGTATGCAATTTATGCACTCATAATCAAATTATATGCGTAAAATATCAAGCTTTGTTTGATTCTAGTTATTGATCTTCATAATCTAACATTTCCAACTCTTTCAAAAAATTAAAATAGATTAAAACCATTGATTCCTAAATAAATTAAATTCCTATTCCAAATAGAAATTTAATTTGATTTGAAAACAATTTTTCAAATCCTACTGAAAAACTATTTTCAATTATCTTGACTCCTTTGATAAAATTTAATTAAAATCAATTTTCAATAAATTGTACTTCTTATTTATTATAATTTTGAAAAACTGTTTTTAAAATTATATAAATAACATATTATAATCTAATTAGAAGACTATTTCTAATCTAATTAGAAATTATTTTTCCTCAATTAGAAAATTATTTTCTAAAATTAAAAGGAAACTACTTTCAAAATTAAATAAAAAACTTTTAAATTTAATTAAGAAAGTCATGATTTATTCTCTATTTAGAGATTGATTTCTTAATTAATTAGAAAATCTTTTTTAATAAAATTAGAAAACTATTTTAAAAAATATTAAAGAAAGCACATTTTTCTTAATTAATAAAATTAAAACAGTTTTTAAATTTTAATTAAGAAAAATACTCTTTCCAAAAAAATCAAGAAACTTTTTATTCATAAATAAAGAAATAATTTCTAAATAAATTAAATAATAATTCTCTAAATAAATAAAATAATAAATTTAATCTATCTCAATCAAATTGAAATAAATAAATTTAATTAAGAAACATTTTTCTCAATTATTTAAGAAAACTTTTTCTTAATTTTAAAGAGTCTAATTAACTAATTTCAATATAATTGAAAATAATTAATCCTTATTTTATAAACTACTTTTCTAAAATTAATTAGAAATTAATATAACTATTAATCTTAATCATATTAAGAAAAATAATTACTTTAATTTTGGAGTTGAATGGATAATTTAATTTAATTTAATTTTTCAATTAAATTTAATAATTCAACCCTTTGAAAAATTAAATTAAATTCCAAAACATTTCTAATAAATTTAACCATCGAAAGCAAATTAGAAAAATTAGAAAAATACTTTTTCAAATTTTATTAAGAGTATAAATTAATTTAATCTCTATTAAATAAATAAAATTGAAGATTAAAGAGTTTAAAACATTGAAAACATGTTGGCAGGATGTCTGGCATGTCCAGATGATGAACGCTCAATCAAAGAAGGTTAATTGTCACGTGCAGTACACGTGCTAGTTAATGTCTTGCCATATACTCTTTTGGAGAACACGCGTCCATCGTCTTCTCTAGAAGCATCCGGCATCTTCTTCAACTACCACCCATGATGTTTGCAGCTATCGCCCACGTTTTGCAACCGGTGTCCAATGTGGCTTCTTTGGATTGCTCACTGTCACCGCCTTCTCCTTCTTCACCATAGAGATGCCTGAGCTACAGGGTCGCCTTTGATGTGCGATTAGCGCCCATCGTCTTCTCCACGCCCCCTGCAACACTGGGTGATAATCCCCCCAGCGACACGAACTAATGGCGTCACCTGCGACCCCATCCATTGGCATCGCGATGGGCGCACCAGTGATGCCAACGAGTGGTGTCAAGGGATGCCATCATCACCGACTACGGCACCCATCTCAAACTAGTAAACACAAACAATCGCAAATCCATACAACCAAAAACCCAGACACGCATGTTATTCATCAACGAAACCAAACAAAAAAATAAGAGTTTCTGGGTTTTTAGGATTCAACAATCGAAAAAAACCATCACTAGTGAGGCAACGCGTCTCACTGTTGTTGCAGCCTCCTCATACCTAGGTTTCAAAAACCCTCTTCAGGTTTCACCTCGCCGTCGACTCCTTGGGCGTTTATCGCCCTTGGCGACGCCAAGCTAGTGCTTTCAACCATCTACACCAACAACAGACGATCCACAAAACAACCAAAAAATGCAATCACAAGCCTCAACAATCAGACACATATGTCTTATTTTGATACAAGTTCTCCAGAAACCATTCTACATCCACCCAAGAGCAAGAAAACAAAAAGGCAACCAGATCTACGATGGGTTTCTCAAACCTAACTTCCAAAATCCATTATACAAGTGACTTTAAATTTTGTGTTTCCAGAAAACATATTCGTAGAAAAAAATAAATATGCAATGCATTTCTAGAACGCACTGAATCAGAAAACTCATAAGACATTACCAATCCAACAACATATTCTGAACTTTTTCAGAAATTAAACAGAATCAAATTCAAGCGTTTTGTTGTTTTCTGGATTTCCATTGTTTAATATATTGTTTAACACTTAAACAATTTCAATTCCAAAATTTTATGATCTACTACAATCAAATATTTTTTTAACTAAATCATAGAATTAAACCTAGCTCTGATACCACTGTTGGGAAAATGGGTTGAGATCCAATCCCAACCAAAGTGAAATAATCAAGAAACTTTTTCGTGACTTTTGATTTCATAAAAACCAAGATCTATTTAATTCTATAAAATGATCAACACAAATTATAGTAAAGTGGAAATTTAATTCGTACTTTATTCCAAATCTTGATCTTTATCTTGTAAAATCCCTCGAACGTTCCCAAAACCGATCCGTTTCAACCACCGTAGCAGCATAAATGTCTGGCCTCTAAAAATATCCACATAATAAGTTGAGAGAACTCTGTAACTCTTACGGAGAGAGTTAAACATGAAGTGCTATCTCCATAGAGCTTAAGCCTATTTATAATAAGCTTTGGATATTTTAATAATTTAATTGAAATTAACTAATTTCAATTAAACTTTAATTTGAATTATGCCCATATAAGATTCAATATCTCATATTGATCCTTATTTATTAAATATCTCCTATTTAATCATAAATTTTCTCAAACTTTACAATCAAGTCCAACTTGATTAAATTAACTTTGCTTTCTTCAATCCATTTTATATGTGAGACCTATTAGGTTCACAAATATGTTGGCAATGATTATAAATTCTAATTCCAATTCATAATTAGAATTAGATAAATTTAATCTCTTTTTAATTTATCTTTAATTCTCCAATTAAACAATTTATAATTGACTAACCTTTTTGCATATGATTTTTTCGTATAATTCAATCCTTTCATCATATAATGTTTTGATTAGACATAGAGCATGAAATTAATGCCTACTCTATTTTGGGTCTAATCATATTAGTTCTTTACCATTAGTTATCAATTCAATTAATGACATTTGTAAACTATTTACAAACCATTATTTGTCCTTGACTAAGGATTTCCCGAATCAATACTAATTGAGAACAACAGAACATTCTCCTTAATTACTTTAGAGTAATGAATCCTATCTTGATCACTCAGCTACCTCCATATAGTTCATGCTACATCCAATGACTACCGATTAAACAACCCATGATTAAATAGATCATGAGTAATATCAAAATATAGTAATCCCCATACAAGATAACTTTGATGAACTGAAATCAAAGGATCACTTATACAATCATCACAATGAGAATTCCATAGACATACAAGTGATGTTTCAAATGGATTTCTCATATCAGGTCTGTTTAGTGCACTTGTTCTCTAACAAGCACCCACACATTTGTTTAAGTATCTCTATACTTTGGTCTATAAGATCGACTACTTCCTTCATATGGAAAAAACACAATGTATGCTAGTCTTTTTATATTCTATTAATGTCCAATCTTAATAGAACAATGACTAGGAACATTTAATAATAATACATGCATAAATGCAATATGAATCTCATTATAATTTCATTTGTAACGTACGATTATCCCTTGGGCTTTATCATATACATCTAAACATGTACAAGATAAAGAATGCCTTTAAATAATTTTTCACTAAACTACAACAAAAGCGATTGGGTGTAGTGTATAAACCAACAAAAAATATAATTATTACTAATGAGTTTGTTTCTGATGAAAGCAATATTAAAGCAATAATGATCATGCATAATATATCTTGTGAAGACATTAGAGAAAAGTTGGAGTTTGAATCATTTAAGTGAAGAATAAAATCAAGGATAAGGAACAGTAAGGCATAAAAAGTTCTGAATGAATATATATATAGTATTTATTGTACTTCCTACTTGATATTTTAGAGGCTCTTCATACATAAACATATTATCATTTTGATTCATTGCATGAGTTTTTCCAATCATCAAGAGGAACTAAAGTTTAGATTTCAAAGAAAATCCTCTTAATTCTTAAAACATACTTTATAGAATATTTAAAGAAATGTTTAAGTTACTTTTGAATTAAGAAAATTAATTTTGAGCATTTGAAGATGTCATAATCATGATATAATTAGGTGTATTGATTGATCTATATAGGTTACTAGTCGACTAATGTTGGTTAAAATTGTTAAAGCTTGTATATCAAGAATTTATAGAAATATTGGTAGATACATTGGTAACCAATATGCTACATTGGTCATCTCATATGTCACAATGGTCTATTTATATTCCAATAGCTAGTATATTCGCCCACCAATGTGTAATAATGGTCAATCAAAGCATCAAAACTAGCAGTTGACAATGGTTAGTTCAAGTTTCTAGTAACTAGTTTAACCATTAAACCATATAAATTCATGGATTTTCATTAGTTTAGACGTAAAAAAATATTTAGGTGTTAGATATATAAATTCCTAAGAGTTTCTCAAAGAATTTTGAGTATTCATTGTTGCATTTTAAAATGACTCTTTAGAATTATCAAAGTGATCAAATAAGGTCTTCTGAGATTTGATTTCCTTTGTGAGTGATGTTAACTTTTACATTGGAGAAAGATTATAAGAAGAGTCACTCTTTAATCATTAAAAATAAGATTATTATAATAATTTTTCTCTTTTTTATTGAAAGTAGAGAACTAGTGAAAATTCTAAGAAGTGTCTTAAAGAGGGGATATAAATAAGAGTTGTTTGTCGAACTATTATACTTTGGTTTGTCTTTCCTCTTCCTTATACTCCTTACATTATTTTTTTTAATTGAGTTGTTGATTTATATTTATCTATTTTTCATTATATAATGATCCTTCTTCAATTGCATTCATTAAATAAAAAGTAGTTATTTTAATTTATCAATACTAATTCACTTCCCTCTTCATTCCATTAGGGACTAACAAGAGCAATGATCGCAGGTTTCTGATATGAAGTTTTAATAATAAACCTCGATATTTCATAATCACATGAGTTGTTCACATAGTACCTAAGGTTTCAATCCCACGAGAAGGGTTAATCTAATCTTAAAATCTGAGGCCAAAAAAACTTGCAATAATTCAAAATGAGCAAAACTAAAACAAGAAATTATTTCAATCACGCAATCAATTTCAAAAATCAAATTCGAAAATATAAACAAAATAGCGGATGCAACACCTTATCAAGAATCAACCTAAGAACTACTAATTGAGAGAAAGGAAAATTTTATCTGACTTCAACGAAAACCTAACCAATTATAAATTACTGGATTACTAGTTCTAGATGGTCCTAGGGTTGATTAATCTCTCTTGAGTTATAACCATTAACCCTAATTTATAAAACCTAATCAGATTATGGGAATTGTAATCTCTGGATTAACAATCTATCAAAAACCTCAATTAGAACTGAAGTTGTCCAAAATTATCGAAAACCTATATGAGATCTCTCTTCCCACAGATTATCGATTTGATTTAATTATCATTCTATTAAATTACCTAACTCTCATTACGGTTCACCCTATCAATTTATCACCGAATTATGTAAGTGCAGAATTTAAATCATAAGAAATCTAATAAAAACACAACATTCAAATTTCATTAATATCAAAGATAAAATAACCCGATTGTGAGTTTAGAAAATCCTCAACATTCAACAATCCTATCATCAATAGCTATACCCAATTCTATAAAATCATAAAATTGAAGTTAAACCAAAAATTGAATCAAAATGGATGAAAGAGGTAGAAAAGATGAGAAACCTCTTGTTTCGGGAAGTACTTCATGTAGGCTTCTTCTCCATATCTCTTTTCCGTCTTCTCTTTCTCAATATCTTGATGAACTCTCTAGGGTTTCTAAATTGAAGGTTGATGTAAAAGCTCCTTCTCTGCATTCTTCTTATTCTGTAAATAACTTTTGTGTTTTGAGCAGTACTAAGGCTTTTTCAAGGTCAAAAAGGTTCGAAAAATGTCTCAAAACTTGACGTTTTTATTTGTTTATGCGTCTGCCCGACGCAAGTCTTGATTGTGGCCTTGTATTCCATGATCATAGGCTACATCCAACCCTTCTATCATGATCGTGGCAATTAGACCACGATGGTGGGTTGTGTCATAGTCTTCTGTCACGATTGTGGTGTATGGGCCACGATCGTGGGCTGGCTCTAGTGCTTCTGTCACAATTGTGGCCTGTTGTGCCACAATCGTGGGCTATTGTTTCGGTCTAAATGCCTCCAAAATTTCTCTGTTCTTCGATGTTAACCTTGAACCACTAACAAATGCATCAAGGTATCTCAAAAACATAATAATTAAGCTCAAATACTTATACTAACCTTTAAAACACTTAAACACAATTAAATAAAAAAACTAACACAATTATACCCTAAACACGTGCTAAAAAATTGAGTTAACACTTAAATACATAACAAATTGAGCCCTAAAATATGATACAACTTATACAAGTTATCAATCTTCGTTTACGTTTCTATCATTTGATTGACAACCATAATTCCTTTTTGCTCTTAGAAGGTAGTAGTTTGTCTACCTCGCTCATTCGTCCACAGGCAGCTATTACTTACCATCTCCTCTATCAACTCTTCAGCTTCCTCAACCATCTTCCTTATTAGTGATCCTCCTAAAGCTGCATCAATCGTGCCTCTCGCATGTGGGGTTACTCTATTATAAGATGTTTGCAACAAAAATCCTTAGGTAAGTTGTGGTGTGGGCACTTCCATTGCAAAATCCTTGTATCCTTCTCACACTTCGTAGATCGATTCCCCTTCACCTTGCTGGAAGTTGGTGATTTCCTTGATGATCTTAATGGTCTTATTCAAAGGGAAATACTTATCTAAAAAAGCATGAACTAGCTAATCCTACGTCGTGACATTAGCTGGGCTCAGGGAATGATACCAAGCCTTTGTTATGTCTCTAAGGTAAAGGGAAAAAGCTTAATTCTGACTGTATCTTTTTACATCTGATGATACCGAAAGGTATCACAGATTTCAAGAAAGTTCACTATATTTGCGTTGGGATCTTTATTTGTCAGTTCATAAAATTGCAAATTCTGTTGAAGCATGTTTAGGAGGGCTGATTTTATTTCAGAAGAAGCTGCTTGAACGGGCAACCTAGCTACTCCTTAGTTAGCCACATTGAACCCTAGTTTCATAAAGTTTATAAGGGTCCATTGTTGACGTCTTTGGTTTGCTTCATAGTCCATATTCTGCAGAAATTATTGGCATTATTAGTTTCTCAATTTCTTGTTCTTCTTCTTCTTGCGAGCTTTCCTAATGGTTCGTTCTAGTCATGTGACTTTTAAATCTGTAGGTGTAGCTTCCCGATTCGAACCTCTCATAACCCTTGTATTCATGCAAGAGCACGATTTCAGAAATAGAAAAGAGAGAGTGAAAACACAACAATAAAAACTAATTAGATGCCTTAAACTATAGAACTAAACTAATCGCCTCCCCGGCAATGACGCTAAAAACTTGATTACAGATTTCCATTATGACAAAGTTTTAATAATAAACCTCGATATTTTGTAACTGCATGGGTCATTCGCGTAATACATAAAGTGTCAATCCCACAAGGAGAGTTAATCTAATCCTAAAATCTAAGGCCAAAAACAATTCGCAATAATTCAGATTAAACAAAACTAAAACAAGAAATTATTTCAATTACGTAATCAATTTCAAGATCAAATCCAAAAATATAAACAAAATAGCAGATGCAACACCCAATCAAGAATCAACCTAAGAACTACCAATTGAGAGAAAGGAAATTTTATCTGATTTAAATGAAAACCTAACTGATTATGAATTATTGGATTACCGGTTTTAGACGGTCCTAGGGTTGATTACTCTCTCTCAAGTTATAACCATGAACCCTAATTTATAAACCCTAATAAGATTATGGGAATTGCAATCTCTTGATTAATAATCTATCTAAAACCTAAATTAGATATGAAGTTATCCAAAACTATCAAAAATCTATACAAGATCTCATCACAAAATTTACCAATTTGATTTAATTCTCGTTCTATTAAATTACTAACTCTCGTTAGCCCAATTTAATGATTTTTTACTCAGTTCACCATCTCAGTTTATCACCAAATTATGCAAGTGTAGAATATAAATCATAAGAAATCCAATAAAAATGCAACAATCAAATTTCATTAATATCAAAGATAAAATAACCCGAAGGTGAGTTTAGACAATCCTCAACATTCAATAATTCTATCATCAATGGCTATACCTAATTCTATACAATCATGAAATTGAAACTAAACTAAAAATAGAATCAGAATGGAGAATGAAGGCAGCAATGATAGGAAACCTCCTGTTACGGGAAGTACTTCGTGTACGCTTCTTCTCCACATCTCTTTTCCTTTTTCTCTTTCTTAATCTCTTAATGAACTCTCTAGGGTTTCTAAATTGAAGGCTGATGCAAAATTTCCTTCTCTGTATTCTTTTTGTTCTTTAAATAGCTTTCATGTTTTGAGTAGCCTTAAGGTTTTTTTTGGGGTTGTTTGTGTGTCTGCCTTGACATATGCTATAATCGTGGCCCTACATGCAATGATTGTGATAGAAGACTACGAGATAGTCCACGATCATGGCCTGATTGAAACTAAACCTAATTGCCACGATCATGATAGAAGGGTTGGATATAGCTGGGTCACGATTAAGGGCTGACTCATGTGCTTCTATCACGATTGTGCCCTGTTGTGCCATAAACATGGGTCGTTGTTTCGACCCAAATGTCTTCGAAACTTCTTTGTTCTTTAATATTGACTCTGAAACACTAGCAAACCTATTAAGGTACCTCAAAAATATAATATTTGTGCTCAAGACTTATACCAACCCATAAATACACTTAAACACAATTAAATAACAAACTATCACATTTCTACCCTAAACACATGGTAAACAATTAAGTTAACACTTAAATGCATAACGAATTAAGCCCTAAAATATAATGCAAATCACACTTATCAAGCAATAAACTAGATGGTTTAAAAACTAATACTTTTCCCACTAATTAACAACATCATAATAAGTTATCATTTTAAGTCAAGAAAATTATACCACTTTATACCGAGCTTAGTTCAACCGAATTTTTTAAAGTTTTAACATGTTCTTAACTTAAAATCCAATCAATTTGACCTTTAGGTGAAATATTCCTTCTTACTTCTAAGGGATGCAACTATTTTAGAAGACTGATCAATTGCTATAAAATCATGATGCAATTGATTTGGAATAATGATGATGCAACCAACTCTTTTAAGAGATGCAACCGATCTAAAAGAGCAATGCAACTACTTTATAAAAAAGATGCAACAATCCTAGAGTGATGTAATTAATTCTTCTAACTGATGTAACTACATTAGAATAGTGATTCAGTTATTCCAACATGATACAACTGATTTGGAATAATGATGGATTTGCTAGTAAGTGATACATGAAATTGAGAGGAAGAGATGGTGAAAAATAGATAAAGAAAAAAAAAGTTAAAGCACAAAGGAAAGATACATAATAAAGGGTGGTTCGGTCGGATCTGGTTGGGGCTGGGCGATGCCACTATGGTCCATGGATTAGTCGACCGCGGCAACAAACGTACCTGCAAGACAGCAAAGGCACGCCGGGAATGGATTCTCGGGAGGCCTCTCCGACGCTCAAGTCAGTCTCTTAGTGAGAATTGTAGTCGTAAATGGACCCAGAGTCACAGAGTTCTTCTAGATCATACATGTTACGTGAAGAGGTAAAGAGCTTATATAGCAGATATCTGTAATCATCATTAGGAATGGAGGTAGTCGTGTGCACGTTAACTCGCCCACGCACGTTACCTCTCCCATACCGTGTTTCAGCGCGGATTCAGGCACCGCTGACTATCCGAGAGTGGTTCTAGGAATGGGTCTGGGCCTGAAGCGACCGACCCGACCAGGTCGAATAATTGATAAACCTTTTAGTTTTTAACAATATAGGTTATTAAAATAAATTAAATCGAAAAGTTGAAAACTTAACAAAAAAAATTAACTAATTCAAGACTTTTACTAATAAACTAGCTGAACCGATTTAATTTTCAAAATATTGAGTATAACTATTATATCTACATATGTAATTCTACTTGTCCATTGAGCTACCCAAAACTCGAGTTAAGAGTAATGGATATCAAATCCCTTATATCCCCGGGCTCAAAGGCCCCTCAGCCGTAACTGAGTCCCATTCCCACATTATTTTTCTGAGATTCGAACACACGACGCAGGGGCATCCAGGGATCGACCTGGAGGCTCTGATACTATTGAACTACCCAAAACTCGAATTAAGAGTAACAGATACCAAATCCCTTATAAGTATTTGATCCGGTTATCATTTATTATGATATTAACTTCATATCTCTAATGAAAGGATTGCATTGAACCTGTGTTTATGTTCTTATCAATACTAATTAGGCATCTCTTTGTTTGTATTGTTACTTTTTAAATTTAAGTTCTACGTTTGATTTGCAATAAATAGGGTTGTAATCCTATCAATACTAGTTAAATTTTTTGGTTAAATCAATTTGAAGATTATATAAAGATCACATGGATATCACATTAGACCATTCTTCGTTAACTTGACAAATTGACGTGACCAAAATGAGGTTCATATTATCATTGATTTTAAAACTGAAGTAAAAGTCAAATTAGAAGATTTAATGTTTAAAAGGTTGAATTTTTAACAGATTGTTATAAAAGCGGTTAAAGATAATAAAATTAAAATTATATATAAAAATTATTAAGAAGATTATTATTATCCACCGAAATTTTTAAAGTTTAATTAAAAAGGAGACTGTTAAATAAAAATTAATCGGTTTATTTTAATTTGTAAAAACTTATTAGTTTATGAAAATTAACTTATTAACTAATAAACCAATTAGTCTTTAATGACAAATATTATTAAACCAAATCAAATTAGAAAGTTAAAAACTAAACTGAAAAATTAAATAATTTAAAATTTTTACTATTAAGTTAGTCGAACCAGTTCTTTTTTTAAAACATTACATATTATTATGTTAAGCATCTATTTGTTTGAGTCCCTAAATATATTCCTCCTACTTTCCAAAATTTAAATTCACCTTTTGATTTTGTCCGATTCTCATATTTTGTATTCAACGAATATCATTTCCGTATGTTAGAACAGAATAATTGGAATAGAAAATTTGACGGGAAGAATGAGCCCTAAGCAACATGTATAAGAAGTGACTCAGAGGCTATTTGAGTATTTCTTAAGAATAGGTAACTGAAACATAGGCCGACTTGAACTAAACAAGTAATGTGAGTAATGTTGTATTATAAGTTTGTAAAGTCCTTGATTTGCTGGTATTCTGTCTATGTAAAGAAGAAAAAAAAGGTGATAGATTAAAATTTTGCTACTTTGGAAATTTTTAATTTAGTATCAAATTTTTTAAAGTTTAAAATTCGTACAAATTAGATTTAAATGATATTTTTATTTATGTGATTAATAGATAAATATTCACATGTCATTTAATACACCTAGAAATAATCTTTTAACTTGATTTATACAAAATTTAAAAGAATAGTCATTAAATTCAAAAGACATAGAAAAGTAATATATCTGGTTGGGCCAGGGCAGCCTATCCGACGCTTGTCAAGTTGGAGCCTATAGTCGGGCAGGGCCAGTAGCAACCCGAGCCTAGCAGGACCCCTTGTCATCCCTAAAAATTGTTTAATGTGACATTTATGTGACTTTTGTATTATCTTCATGATAATTTGATCCAATGTTATAGATATCCTACTTGTAACAATATCGTATTTAGTTCTGATATGTTATTAGTATCAGTCAATACTAAGTATTATTTTGAGTAATTTTTAAAAATTAAAAAATAGTTCTAAATTATTTAAAATTATAAACCAATCATGTTTTAATTTTTTTATCAACCTTATTTCCAAAATTCATAATAAAATTAATTTGAAATAATAGTTATCTTTTTATTTCTATTAATATTACTTTTCTCATATTTAACATATAACAATAACTACAATTAATAGAAGAAAAATGTCGTTTAATCATCATACATATATAAAACTAAGAATAATGCAAAGTATCCAAAATATTACAATTTTATCACATAATAAAGAATAATTGCGTCAAAAATTAAATAGAAAGGATAATCAAATTTTATGACTATAAGTATTACAAGAAGTGTACGTGTTGACAAATACTAGAAGTGAAACCTAAAACAAAAATATTCATAGTTGAAAGTTTTATATTATTTTGCAAATACAAAATTTAACATATGCATCAAATATATATAAAAAGACGAAACTTCTTTCAATCGAATATCCGTTCAAATCCTATTGACTCAAGTTCTCATTTGATATCGTTTTTTTTTTCTTTAAAGGAAGCTCATCATCACCATGATTTAATTTATTGTACTAAATTATAAATCAATACTTTTTCATCTAAGAATATCTTTCAAATCATTCTCATCTATTGAACGTGGTTCTTCAAAAACTCAATCTACCAAAGAATCGATATGGCCAAGAAAAATTAGATATATAGAACTATTTGTTCCTTAAAAGATTCATAGCAAATAAATAAAAATACATTTAAGAAAGTACAAGAAATTATATGCGATTTAATAATCATAATAACATACCTTTCTCAAAATTTTAAATTGCATAGAACAAAAACGATATCATTTAATTTTTTGTATTTCAATCTATTTTTAGAATGAATAAATTCAAATATGCTATAATTCCTTTTATACTCTATTGCACTCACACATTAACCCAAAATTTGAATTTCAAATCTTTGCAAATTTGAAACACTACTTCTAAATTGGTCATGCCAAGCAATTGTAAAACAATTGCTTAATGATAATTTGGTCATGCCGGATCAAAACATTGTGTCAGTAATACTTGATTAGAGAAAGCATTTTATAAAAAATAAAAATTATAAGGAATTTGTAAAAATAATTAAACTACTTAATGATAATTTCTTCAAACATTGAGGGGTCGTTTGGTTATACTTCTATTTGTTTGTTGTAGTTTTCAGTTTTTTGTTTCTGTTTTTCTTTTAAATAAAAACAAAAATCTGTTTGGTTGTTAACGTTAATATAGTTATATTTTTATCACTGATAATAATTACATATTAGATAAAACTTAAAGAAAATTTATTTTTAATTAAATAAATTTATTAATCTCTTATGCAATATTTTTAACAAATTATTAATAAAATAATGTTATTTCAATAAAATAAATAATTTATAAATTAAAATTTCATTTATAAATTAATATTTATTTGAAATATATTTTAATTATTAAATCAAATTTTATTTGAATATTTATATATTTTAAATTTAATCATATTTATTAATAATTATTAAAATTTAATTACATATAATTTGATTATAAATTAAATTATTCATAATTTTTATTGATGATTAATTTTAATTTATTAAATATATAACTTGAATTAAAATATTCACAATTTTTATTAATAATCAAATAATTAAATAATATATATTTAAATGATAATAAATCAGATTATTTTAAAAAATTATTTTTTATGGTTTTCATAAATTTTAAAAACTGAAGAAATCAAAACTAAAAACATAAACTAAAAATTCAAACAAATAATTTTTTGTTGAAATATATATTTGGGTTACTCCGCTTGTCTCATCAGTGAATAGTGTTAAGAAATATCATTCTAATAATTATTGTATATTTACTTTCCTTCCTTTTGTATATATTTCTCTTCTTGGTTTGTTGAATATCCCACTGATAGTGGATCGAGTGTTCTGTGGCTTAGATGTAGGAGAATCTCTGTATATATGGACTTGTACTC